>SJYT01013210.1:180071-237235 GCA_006410635.1 Cephalophus harveyi | reverse complement strand
CAGTCCATTCTGAAGGAGATCAGCCCTGGGATTTCTTTGGAAGGAATGATGCTAAAGCTGAAACTCCAGTACTTTGGCCACCTCATGCGAAGAGTTGACTCATTGGAAAAGACTCTGATGCTGGGAGGGATTGGGGGCGGGAGGAGAAGGGGACGACCGAGGATGAGATGGCTGGAGGGCATCACGGACTCGATGGACGTGAGTCTGAGTGAACTCCAGGAGTTGGTGATGAACAGGGAGGCCTGGCGTGCTGCAATTCATGGGTTCGCAAAGTGTCGGACACGACTGAGCGACTGAACTGAACTGACTCTTCATATAAGTTAAATAAGCAGGGTGACAATATACAGCCTTGACGGACTCCTTTTCCTATTTAGAACCAGTCTGCTGCTTCCTGACCTGCATATAGGTTTCTCAAGAGGCAGGTCAGGTGGTTTGGTATTCCCATCTCTTTCAGAATTTTCCACAGTTTATTGTGATCCACACAGTCAAAGGCTTCGGCATAGTCAATAAAGCAGAAATAGATGTTTTTCTGGAACTCTCTTGCTTTTTCCATGATCCAGCGGATGTTAGCAATTTGGTCTCTAGTTCCTCTGCCTTTTCTAAAACCAGCTTGAACATCTGGAAGTTCACGGTTCACGTATTGCTGAAGCCTGGCTTGGAGAATTTTGAGCATTACTTTACTAGCGTGTGAGATGAGTGCAATTGTGTGGTAGTTTGAGCATTCTTTGGCATTGCCTTTCTTTGGGATTACAATGAAAAGTGACCTTTTCCAGTCCTGTGGCCACTGCTGAGTTTTCCAAATTTGCTGTCATATTGAGTGCAGCACTTTCACAGCATCATCTTTCAGGATTTGAAATAGCTCAACTGGAATTCCATCACCTCCACTAACTTTGTTCATAGTGGTGCTTTCTAAGGCCCACTTGACTTCACATTCCAGGATGTCTGGCTCTAGGTGAGTAATCACACAATCATGATTTTCTTGGTTATGAAAATCTTTTTTGTACAGTTCTTCTGTGTATTTTTGCCACCTCTTAAGAAGAGCCAAGTTTAAATATGTGAATGCTGGGAATGATCAGAAACCTAAAATTTAAGAAGTTAAACTATGGGGAATAGATTGTAGTTTGCTTTGTCTCTAGGCTAAAACTCATGGTGTTAACGTCTCGGAAAGTGGATAATGTCAACTTCTCCCTTTCCAAATAATGTGTGACATATTTATCAATGATTCCCTAATTCTGCTTGTCTTGGCTTGATTTTTAAATGCATTTTACCCCTTTTGAAATATTCCTTGGAATTTTTTTTTCTTTTAATTAAGATGAGCTAACTATTCTTTGTTTTTAAAAAGCATTTCAAGATGATTCCTTGAGATAATTGAAGGTGCCCCCGGGTGACACAACCCCAGGCCTGGAAATGACTGTAGTAAAACAATGTCACTGGCAATCAGCAAATGCCAGGTCATGCTTCAAATGAAGAGAGACAAAGGGAGAGTCAGGAGGAACACAGCCACAAAGGCTGCTTTTCAGTCCTGTCCGCATCTGCTTGGCTACTGACTAGGGCTGCTCTGATCTACTGGATGTCCAGAGGAACAAATGAAAGGGTCCAGCATCACAGGACCAGGATATTGCCCTTTAGCAAAAATTTTTTAGTGGCTTCTGGGTCTTGGGTGTTGGAGCAGGATGTTACTAAAGTGATACTACTGTTCCCTGGCAGAAAAGGCACTCCTTACACAGTAGTGTGGTTTGATATGTTATCGTTCAAATCCAGTGCTTTGTTTTGTAAGTAGCTGCTGAAGTGTCCCTAATATTTGGGCACAATTGCCTGTGCTTTAAGTGCCACCCCAGGCAGTCTGGAATTCAAATCCTGGCTGAGACTCATGAGTGATTTTAGACATATTCCCCAAATTATCATGAGTTTCAATTCTTCATCTGTAAGAAAAGGAAAGTGTTTATGCAAACCACCTCCTCACTGTTGTGCGTTTTGAATGAGATGATCTTTGCAAAGTGTCTTGTATAGTCCTTGACTCAGAATAGCTATTTAAAGAATGGGAGTGACTATTAGGGGAAAAGTAAAGATCTAAGAGACAGGAAATGTGGGATCTATGTCTGGTTCAGCTTCTAATGAGTTTTGTGAGTTTAGGCAAATGATTTAGCCACTCTGCGCTTCAATTTACTCATCTATCAAACTGTCAACTGATGTTTGATGGTTTACCTATTGTGCTTGAGAATGAAACTGCCCTACAAATATTAGGAGCTTACTGTGTATTTTGTCAAAGGGTCAGTAGGTACAGAGAGTGCTTTGAAGAGTTAAAATGACTATACAAATACACATTTAAGCACATTTAAAAAATAATAATTCCAAGGTAATTAAGAATACATTTTACATACTTTTTTTTTTTGAAAGTAGTGAGTCCATTTTTATTATGGTAGCATATTAAAAATGAAATTTCTTGGGCAAAAAAACCCACAAAAACTTTATGAAGTTTGTGGACAGCCCCTAGCACATTCCACTAAGGACACTAAGATGAATGCCAAGGAGGATTTTTAAAAAAAAATCTTTCCTTCTTCCCCTTCCTCCACTCTGAAACAATCATCAATTACCCTTATCCACCAGCACCATCTCATCTAAGTTCATTTTCAAGATGAAGTTTCCTCGTTGGATGGTGGCTGTCCAATCCTCCTTCTGTCCATCACTGACTGCCTCAGAGCTGTCCCCGGATTGACAGTTTGAGAGTGAATCAATAATAATTATCTGGCTGCAGCCATGGCGAGCTATGTAATTCTGCCATGGGACAGCATTGTGCAAACAGAGCTGCATCTCCGGCTGCAGGTTTAAATATGCAGGCTGGGGCTGTCCATTTAGGTGTCCTGATCATGTGATTACCGGGAGGTAGTGCTTCTTCCCCCGCTGCATTAAAATCCTTTCAAATGATACACTCACCTTCTGGGACTGCTGGAGAGAATTGCACTGTGTAAAATGCTGCTTTCAGGGCCTAGATCATAAATCAGTGATTTAAAGGCACAGCCTTAGGAGAGGAGAGACACTCAGTTCTTTATGTATACTTTAGGAAGAACCACTGGTGGGGAACGTGTAAGCACAAATAAAAGAATGGGATCTCAGATATGTTTGGATCCACATTTATTTCACCTTGTCTTTATTTCCAAAGAAAATAAAGATCAGAGTTAATTCATTATTAAAATTTTGCGAATGTGAGAGGTTCAAGTTCATCATTTCCTACTTGAACAAGAAAAGGTTGGTTTTACTGAGCTGAGTATAACTACTTTTCTTTAAAGCAACTTTAACATACCTTTGTAGAATATGTGTTGGTTGCTGCTGTGGTTGTTTTTATGAATAGGCAGCAACATTTCACTGGTCATATTTATGGGCTTTCATATACTGAAGGCAGTGGAATTTTGTTGGTGTTATTTTCTGGGAATCTGTTTCTGTTAAGAAATTAGGAGAGGGGAAGGTCTTGGGAGGCATAATCAATTTTCTAACACAATTCAGTGAGAGCTGGGGATGCAACCAAAATGGGCAATCATGAATTCCTAGGGGTAAGGATTTTATATTTAGAACGGAAAATGATTTGTACATCATTAGCAAATGGCGTGAAGCAAATAAAAATGCTGTGTCCCATAATCATATGATCTGTGCTATTTTAATTCTTTTTAACATGCTCATATGCATAAAATGCATATTTATAATTTTTGAAGTATGAAATATAAACATATAAATATAAACATTTGTTTTACACTTACATGGTGGGATCCTTTGAATTACCTTCTTTTTTCTTTAATATAAAATCTTTAAAAAATAAAAACATGCTGAAAAAATGGAATGAGGTTTATTGATAATTTAGTAAGTTCTTTATCATTGAATGTGATCAAACTGAAGCAGTTACTATTCAGCAAAGACCCATTTATTGCTGGTTATTTAAACATTGACTGAAGAATTAATAGGAAATAGGGATAGTTTCTCCTGACACTAAGATTATAGGATGATTTTCTAGGTTTGTAGTTGATTGGAGAACTTGATGGAAGAGAAATTGTAGGAGGCATGAGTTATTAGATGGAAAATCACAGTGAAGACTTATATTTTAGTTGTATTGAACTTTGGAACCATTAACACTTCTTTAATTCATCTGCTTTGTTTCTCCAGTGATTTTTGTTGGCTTAGTTTCTTAGTAGTAAAACATTTTTTTTTTTTTTAATTTAAGGCAGGCATAAAGGAGGCTTAGAATCTACAAATATACCTTAGAATTGATGAAAGCGTGAAAGACCAGTAGAGAATTGAGACTCAGGTAGAAGAGAATTTCCTTCTTTCTCTCCTTCCTTCCTTTCTTTCAGTCAGCTAACCAATCAACCGAATAGTTTACCAAACCACCTCCCTTTAACTACCTCTGTTCAGGGCACATACATGAACCAGATCAGAATCTTGTCCTTGGAGAATATGGAGACTAATAAGGGAAAGAAGACATGGGGATACTAATTATAGCCCTATAACACAGGGGGAAATTACTAATTGCCAAACAAAAGTACAGAGAAAGTAGTAAAGCATGTCAGAACCTGGCAGTTTTCCAGCTGGGATTCATTTTTGTAGCTAAACCATCCTGTGATCAAAGTGTATACCTGCTATTTTGCAATGAATTAATTACCTTAAGAGACCAGGGGGCCAATTAAAAAACAGGAAAAATAAAACAGCAATGAGTTAAAAAATATATAGATTTATAAATATTGGGCATAGTGGAAGTAATTTTTAAATTATCTGGAAAGAGTCTATAAAAATAGAAATCACATAATAAAATCTAGGTTTTGCAAGGCAGTAAGGAAAATGATATCTTTCCATATGGATAAATAATCTTTGAGATTTGCAGGCTCTCTACTATTGACTTGGATGGAAGAGCTATTATTCTATTTAATTTGTGAAAGTAAGACTGTGAATTTTAACCTTCTCCATGAAGACTTTCAGATTTCTTAATCTTACAGTGCAGGCTTCCTCTGAACTCTTGTAGCTTTTACTGTTTGCAACATTCATTTGACTACTAGCACTTGCTGGCTTGTATGACAAAGAAGGTCCTTTCAGGTGAACAAGATTTCCTGCTTTACATCTTCTGAAGGAACATGAAGAGAAACATGCCTGCCAGAACCACCCTTATCAGGAAGATTAAAATATATTTTGAATTCACCTTCATTGTCTACTTCCAAAGAAAATTGAGAAAGCCTTTAACTGAGGTGGACTGCTTTGTGGGATCCATACCATCTTGGACAATTATCAGGAAATCTCATGCAGAATACCTTATGCTGTGGTAAAAAAGTACCAAAGTTACTTGTGGCTGCTAGAGTAGTAATAGTAAGATTTAACTTATCTGTGTTCTTTCTTCTGTCTTCGCTTGAACCCCAATCCCCACTTCTCCTGGGTAAGGGGAAGAGAGGGGCAAGGGGTCTGCAAGTAGAAGCAGGAACAACTACTGGATTCAGAGTATTTTGACTGCTTGAAATAGCCAGCAAGAGTAGCCTATTCAATTCACTGTGCAGAGGAGAAAGGAATATGGAAAACAGTTAACTGAAGCATTGGGACAGGAGAAAAAGTATCTGATGTAGAAGCAGAACCAACATTGGTATAGAGCACAGAAAGTTACCTGATACCAGGGCTAGCCTCATGTGCATGTGACCCAAGTAGTAAGGGCCCCTTGCTTGATTTAATGAGTTGTTGCCTTAGAATTCTTGGATTTCTGAACAAGGGCCCTACAATTTCATTTTGCACTGGATCTTCAAAATTATGCAGCCAGTCCTGATACATTTGGTATTGCAGAAAACTGTCTCAAAGAGACCCTGACAAAGGATATTCATGGTGTTTTAGGAGGTGAGAATGGCTATCTAGACCAACAATATTTGAAAGTCCTCTGAATTTCATCTTTCTCACAGAATTAAATACTTAAAAGAGCAGGACCATCTCCTGAATTATCACCATAATTTCCACAATATATATCCTGATTCCTGATGCAAGGTACAATGAATATGTTGATTATTGGTCAAAGAACCAAATGAAAATATAATTTATTAATATTATTATTTCCATTATAATTATAAAGCCTAGCTATTCTTTTTGTGGTTTTGTGAATATATAAAAACTCAAAGAGAATGTGCATGCTTTAAATATTTTTCATGTGAGAAAGAAATGAATGAAAGTAAAGCAAAAGAAAACCACATTAAAAGGTCGCAAGTTGGGGAAATGATTTTTTCCTGTCTACTTGCAGCAGAGTTTACCCAGTGTGTTCCATATCCTCTTATCATCTTTAGATGGCAAAAATCTATACAGATATACACAAAGTGAGCTAGTTTTCACATTTTGATGTTTATATACATCAGAGGATCACTCAGCTTTCATGGCAGAATTTTGGGATCTTGTGTTCCTGAGAAGACCATGAAATGGATTTTGGGGGCCACTGTGTCCCTTGTCCTTTGTGGCACATTTGGTGGCTAAAAGTTTTCACCTTGATGTCTGATAACCTGGCTTTGAAGCCTAGTTAGATTGATAAACTTGAGTATGTTATTAACTTCTCTATGCCTAGTTTCCTCATCTGCAGATTGAGAATAATCATTGTAACTATTTCACAGAGCTGTTGCAAAGATTAATAGGATGATGCACATGTTTACACTTAGTAGAGTAACCAAGACATCAGAAGTACTCAATAAATATTCATAATGATGACAATTCTCAGGGAATATAAGGGGAACAAAGGGTTTCCTAGCTACTGAATCATTTCCCCAGGTGGATAGGCAGTTCCTATGAGGAAAGAGTGGAGATGATTGGAGTTAACCTCAAGTCACTGCTCAGGGTCAGAGGATTCTTTCTCAAATATACTACAGGACTCATCCAGTGCTGCTTAAAGGAAGGTCCTGTAACACTGAAAAGAGCAGTTTTGCTTTTCTGGAGGCCAGAAGATGAATTTAGGCTTTGACAGTCCTGCAGCAGCAGAAATGGCAGCATTGTCAGGAGCCATGGTGATGGTGGCTAAATTAGTGGTGGCAGCAGGGAGATGGTGACTAGCTGTAGCAGCAATGGCAGGCACAGTGTGACTAGCCATGGGACACTGGGAAATTTAATCCAACTTTTTATGTATAACATTCTTTCTGAACAATACTTTATACAATAGTGTTGGAATTGCTTTAGTTTTACTTATAAACTGAATTTGACTCATCTGTCCATGTCCATTCTGTTTATAAAGCTGTCATTGCTTGAAGGCAAATATGCCTTTAAAATATTCTGCGTAGCCCACACGCTGATGTACCAAACACTGAAAATACTACTGCCGACATAAAATATTCTTGTGTTCTGAAGGGACAAAAATCTTTCCTCTCTACTGATGTTGTCAGACATGGTTTCAAATGTATACAGGGCATAGAGAAAGCTTCTTGAAAAGAAATGGACACAACCAGAATTAGGCAGGAGTTTAAGCAATTACTTTGTTGTTTAGTAACTCAGTCGTGTCTGACTCTTTGTGACTTCATGGACTGTAGCCCACCAGGCACCTCTGTCCATGGAATTTCCTAGGCAAGATTACTGAAGTGGTTTGCCATTTCCTCCTCCAGGGAATCTTCCTGACCCAGGAATCGAAGCCATCTCTCTATGTCTTCAGCATTGCTGGCAGATTCTTTACTGCTGAGCCACCAGGGAAGCCCCTTAAGCAACTATACCCCCAATAAAGAAATAAAAATAAAAAGCTTTTCTAATATAGCCAAGTGAATTTCTTTCCAAGTTAATGAGATTTCTGAATTAGGAACAAAATCATTTCAACCTCTCTACCATTAACTCTCCTATAAGAACAACTGACAAACACAGTTCAGTTGACCTGTTCAAGATCTGCCAGACCTTTCTCCTGTGTGGCTTGTGGTGAAGGATGTAAGAAGCAGGGGGGAGCAGGTATGAGGAGAGGAGAATCCTGGGTAGAACTCTGAGATGGAAGACATCTTAGCACGCTGCATGTTGAACAGAGCACCTGTCTGGCAGGAGAGGATGAGCTGGATCCCAGTTTTTGCTTCCATGGAAATTTACCTGAATTCTGCTCCTGGAACAGGATTGGAAACTCCTGCATAACTTTTCTCATCTGTAAAACAGAAATAACAATAGTGCCTACCTAATAGAAGTGTTGGAAGGATTAACTAAGCTGGGATGATTAAATGAGATTATATATGTCAAGCAGTAAGCACAGTGCCTTGGACTTAGTGAAGAAGAGCAGCTGTTATGGTCCTTAGCATTTCTGTAGACAGTAGTAAGACTAGTGTTGTAGAGAGCTTGGGAGAGTCACACCTTCTACAGTTGGATCAATCATTTAATTATGGGATTAAAAAAACCCAAATCCTGAAGTGTTGCTAAGTCTTCTGTTCATGGAAGGAACAAGAGTCAGAATTGAGAGAAAATCTTGGATCAGTCACTGTGTGACTGCTTGCAACTTATTGAACATCTCTGAATTATTTTTTCTTCAATATGCAAAGTGAAGATCACAAACACCTACATTACAGGGTTGTCATGAAGATTAAAGGAGGGAATGTAAAGCAAAGCCTCTTTCTGAGTTCCAAGTAATATAAACATTTTTCTATATTTCATGCTAATTTCCATTTTGGAGATTACTGAGCAAGTATTGTTTCCCATATTTTATAAATGAGGAACTGAGTCTGGAGGCATTAAATATTTGTTCAAAATCAATGACTAATGAAGGACGTAGTTAGGACTTGGAATCCTTTTTTTCTGAGAACAAACCTCTATCTTCTTTTTATCTTTAAAGCTGTGGAACTCTTTCTTTATATTAAATCGTCACCCAAATCCAACATATAAAACATATCAGAGAGAAGCTACTTCCCTGTCTCTTCCCACTCTTGTCATTAGCCCTCAGGGGTGTGAGGAGCACAATTTGCAAACCTTTGCCTTCTGTAAGGAGACTTCCTAAGAAGCTGAGTACTCCACTCTGCCACCTTACTCATCCCAACCCTTGAGGTAGATATCTGGTCAGATATCTATCATATCTGGCAGAAGATTGAACCAGAAGACCTCAAGGGCCTCTGATTCTGGTCCCTATTGCCTCAGAGCTCAAAACAACACACATGGGTCACACTGGGGTTGTGGAAATGCATGGCTGGGATCCCAGCCCAAGCAAGTGATACTGTCAATGGCTCTGGAAAGCCTCTGATACTACTGTGCTTTGGTATCACTTGTGCCTCTTGACTTTCTGGTGAACTGTGATTCTTTTTGTTTCTAGGGCAAATGGAGAACCTGGAGAATTATTGCCTGGTAAGCAGTCAGCAAAGAAACCAGGTTCAGAAATAGCTTAATGCTTCCAAAGATGGTGGAAAAAAATGTCCTGGCCAGGGAAATAGCTCAAGATCAATAGCTCAAGGGGGGTTTCTAGCATTTCTTGCTGCAGGGTTGGAGGCCTGTAGAATCAGGAAAGTTTTGCAGGCTCAGTGGTGGCTTTAGTGATGGGAGTGGTGTGAATGTTCAGACCTTGACTCTAGGTTTATAAAAAGCAAGTTTCTTGGCTTCTGAAACTGTATTTGCTTGTGGAAACTAATTAGAATAGGCAAAAGCATCCCTAAGATCAGCAACCTTCTGTCATAACACAGTGCAGATAGAGTTTTGGGGAGAACCTGAGATATGCCCCCTGTACTTTGCTGGTTTTCACCCAAAACTCACTGCAGAGCATTGGGAAGGTGTGAGGCTTACTTGAGGATTCCACATCAGCAAGTCAGAAAGGGATGGTGCTTTAGGGAGCTTGTTAAGAAAAAGGTGGCATCTATGCCACATTAGGTTCTCTGTGGGAGAACCTGAGATGGGAACATAAGAGAACTCAGTGGTTCCTGAGGCTCCACATGTGGAAAGATGGAGCTGGAACCAGAAATCATAGGGTTGCCCAGGTGATGGGGCCACACAGCCTGCGGTTATAATTGAAATATGGGAATCCAAATGAACTACTACTCTTCCAGAGGTCCTCAGGAAAGAGTGTGTCCAGGAAAAGCCACGCTTTGCCAGTAAACAGTCATGTGGTTCTCATAAAAGTAGACCAACATACAGCAGAGGCCATAGCTTCAGATGAAAACAGGCTGGGGAGGATTTAAGATGAGGCAAGGGAGGTTCCTAGGGTACAAGTTTAAGGGGGCTTTCCCTCTCAAGGTTGGGAAGTGCAAGGTTGATGTCTCCTTGGTCTCACCTGAGTCCTGACCCTGTGAACCAGAGTAGACCATAGATTTTCTCTCTCCGATTCTCTCCTGGTCCAATGCAGAGCTGGAGCTTCAGGGAGGGAGGATGGGCCTTGATAACAAATGCATTTCCTTCTTCCAGGAATCATAGTTTCTAGTCTGTATAGACTAGAGCTTTAAATTGAGGGCACAGTTTTAAGCTGTCTTGGATTATATTTAAACAACTGAAAGCATCTGAATAATTGTGAAAGTAGGTTAAGATGTCAAAGGAGGCATTATTAAATAAAGGATAGAGTATTGATATCACACAACTGAAATGATGATATTAAAAAAAGAAACTTTGTATAACAAGTTACTGAGAGAGTATTTACATAAGCCAGTGCCTCTGAAGAGAAAGGAAAGGGAAGGCAGAATGGAAAAGGGGTTGGGGAGGGAGTCTTGACATTATTCACTCTTGAAAGTTAGTGGTTCTGTGAAGGGATTGGATGACTGACAGGGCTAGGCACGAATCCTGGCTCCATTACTATAGCTGTGAGATTTGGGCAAAGCATTCAAATCTTTTCATGACTTGTGAAAGTGAATAAGAATAATACCGACTCTTATTCCACAGTACTATCATGAGGATAAAGTAACAGGGCAAAAAAAGGACTTGGAATTATGCTTAGCACCTAGAAGAGTTAAATGTTAGCTGTTTCCCTTGGCTTTGCCTCTGTTTCACTGAAGGATGTAACTTTCATAGGTACATGTATGAGTGTTCGTGGGAGAATGTGTGTTAGAAAGTAAACTGACTGAGAGGTAATTTTATAAAGTGCAAGTCTGGGTGAGGAGGAACTAAAGACAGAAGCAACA
The DNA here is from genome assembly GCA_006410635.1 of Cephalophus harveyi. Taxonomy (NCBI): domain Eukaryota; kingdom Metazoa; phylum Chordata; class Mammalia; order Artiodactyla; family Bovidae; genus Cephalophus; species Cephalophus harveyi. The sequence goes on along the minus strand of SJYT01013210.1, from coordinate 226,199 downwards.
TCAACATGCTGTCAGTCTGTAGAAATATAATCTAAGTTTATAAAGTCAGGAAGCATTTGAACTGTATGCTGAAATATCAGTGTTGCTTGTGAAACCTTACAGAGGTTATGTTGGGCACATAAGAGGATGTGTTACTCTCTTTGGTGGCAGTAACTCTGTGGACCTAGAGATAATGTATAGACAAAATGAATAAGTAGTTTTTAAGATGTCTGGACATAAGTATGGAGGTTAGAAATAAGAGTAGTTCTTATGGAAATATCTGACACATAGAGCAGGAATCATACCTTTGAGTTACTGTGAAAATAAACCTTATACTATCAGGTTGCTGTCAAGGAGACTGTCAGGGATAAATTCCTAAACAAATGCTCCTTCTGGTATGTTTGAAATATGCATATGTCTACAAAATAATAGGTTTTCTTTGTGCTTTGCCAGATTTCTGGAAGAACATATCTCCTCCATTTTAGCAATTGTGTTTGCTTTTTGAAAGTAAAGGAAAAAATTAAAAGAAACTAGCCAAAGGCATTGTAATAATATTGAGAATATTAGGAGGAATGACCACAAATACAGAGGTGACTGATCAATCACATTTTTACTTGATATAATGAAAGACAAATCATTTTGTTTAAAGTAATAGAGAAATGAGTTTCTTTATCTTTTTGTATTTTCTTCTATATTTTTCCCTCCCAACATTTTTGGAGGGGAGAAAGTTGTTATTATATTGGTATTTCTTGGAAATCAAATACTTTTCTTATTATCACAATAATCGCTTTTGTGCTGCGCTATCAGTAGATGCTTTTTTCCAATGGATATTTCATTTTAAAGCTCTTTGTTCAGACATTTTAAATCCAGTCTTAAATGTTTGCTTGAAACTGGTAATGGAAGGTTTGAGATTTAGTCCTTTGAAAAAAAAAGTCTTGAAATTCTCTAAGGTCATCAGTTCAGTTCAGTTCAGACGCTTGCTCAGTTATGTCCAACTCTTTGCGACCCCGTGAATCTCAGCATGCAAGGCCTCCCTGTCTATCACCAACTCCCGTGATTAACCCACACACATGTACATCGAGTTGGTGATACCATCCAACCATCTCATCCTCTGTTGTCCCCTTCTCCTCCTGCTCCCAATCCCTCCCAGCATCAGGGTCTTTTCCAATGAAAAACTGATATTGAATGGTTTGTCTTGGAGGCGAACAGAGATCATTCTGTCGTTTTTGAGATTGCATCCAAGTACTGCATTTCAGAATCTTTTGTTGACCATGATGGTACTCCATTTCTTCTGAGGGATTCCTGCCCACAATAGTAGATATAATGGTCATCTGAGTTAAATTCACCCATTCTAGTCCATTTTAGTTCGCTGATTCCTAGAATGTTGACGTTCACTCTTGCCATCTCTTGTTTGACCACTTCCAATTTGCCTTGATTCATGGACCTAACATTCCAGGTTCCTATGCAATATTGCTCTTTACAGCATCAGACTTGCTTCTATCTTCAGTCACATCCACAGCTGGGTATTGTTTTTGCTTTGGCTTCATCCCTTCATTCTTTCTGGAGTTATTTCTCCACTGATCTCCAGTAGCATATTGGGCACCTAATGACCTGGGGAGTTCCTCTTTCAGTTTCCTATCATTTTGCCTTTTCATACTGTTCATGGGGTTCTCAAGGCAAGAATACTGAAGTGGTTTGCCATTCCCTTCTCCAGTGGACCACATTCTGTCAGACCTCTCCACCGTGACCCACCCGTCTTGGGTTGCCCCGCAGGCATGGCTTGGTTTCATTGAGTTAGACAAGGCTGTGGTCCTAGTGTGATTAGATTGGCTAGTTTTCTGTGAGTATGGTTTCAGTGTGTCTGCCCTCTGATTCCCTCTTCCAACACCTACCATCTTACTTGGGTTACTCTTACCTTGGGCGTGGGGTATCTCTTCATGGCTGCTCCAGCAAAGCATAGCTGCTGCTCCTTACCTTGTATGAGGGATATCTCCTTCTGCTGCCCTTCCTGACCTTCAACGTGGGATAACTCCTCTAGGCCCTCCTGCGCCTGCGCAGCCACCACTCCTCGGGTTCTTCTTCTGGCTGTGCCCCTGACCTCGGGCGCGAGGTGGCTTCTCCTGACCTCGGATCCGGGGTAGCTCCACTTGGGCACCGCCCCTGGCCTCAGATACAGGGTAGTTCCTCTTGGTCGCCACCCCTGACCTCGGACCCGGGATCTCTCCTCCTGGCTGCCACTGACCTCGGATGCGGGGTGTCTCCTTCCAGCCGCCACTGGCCTGGGACGTGGGGTAGCTCCTCTCGGTCGCCGCCCCTGACCTCAGACGCAGGATGTCTCCTTCCACCTGCCACTGACCTCGGACACGGAGTATCTCCTCCCGGCTGCCACCCCTGACCTCGGACGCGGGGTAGCTCCTCTCGGCCGTTCCTGCGCCGTTGCAGCCAGGCAGTCTTGGCCACTGCCCCGACCTTGCACGTGGGGTAACTCGTCTCGGCTGTGCTTAGTGCACCGGGTCGCAGCCGTCCGCGCTTAGTGTGCCAGGTCGCAGCCGCCCGCGCTTAATAAGCAGGGTGACAATATACAGCCTTGACGTACTCCTTTTCCTATTTGGAACCAGTCTGTTGTTCCATGTCCAGTTCTAACTGTTGCTTCCTGACCTGCATACAGGTTTCTCAAGAGGCAGGTCAGGTGGTCTGGTATTCCCATCTCTTTTAGAATTTTCCACAGTTTACTGTGATCCACACAGTCAAAGGCTTTGGCACAGTCAATAAAGCAGAAATAGATGTTTTTCTGGAACTCTCTTGCTTTTTTGATGATCCAGCGGATGTTGGCAATTTGATCTCTGGTTCCTCTGCTTTTTCTAAAACCAGTTTGAACATCTGGAAGTTCACGGTTCAGGTATTGCTGAAGCCTGGCTTGGAGAGTTTTGAGCATTACTTTACTAGTGTGTGAGATAAGTGCAATTGTGTGGTAATTTGAGCATTCTTTGGCATTGCCTTTCTTTGGGATTGGAATGAAAAGTGACCTTTTCCAGTCCTGTGGCCACTGCTGAGTTTTCCAAATTTGCTGTCATATTGAGTGCAGCACTTTCACAGCATCATCTTTCAGGATTTGAAACAGCTCAAATTCCATCACCTCCACTAGCTTTGTTCGTAGTGATGCTTTCTAAGGCCCACTTGACTTCACATTCCAGGATGTCTGGCTCTAGGTGAGTGATCACACCATCATGATTATCTGGGTCATGAAGATCTTTTTTGTACAGTTCTTCTGTGTATTCTTGCCATCTCTTCTTAATATCTTCTGCTTCTGTTAGGTTCATAACATTTCTGTCCTTTATCGAGTCCATCTGTGGATGAAATGTCCTTTGGTATCTCTAATTGTCTTGAAGNTGTCTGGCTCTAGGTGAGTGATCACACCATCATGGTTATCTGTGTCATGAAGATCTTTTTTGTACAGTTCTTCTGTGTATTCTTGCCACCTCTTCTTAATATCTTCTGCTTCTGTTAGGACCATACCATTTCTGTCCTTTATTGAGCCCATCTTTGCATGAAATATTCCCTTGTATCTCTAATTTTCTTGAAGAGATCTCTGGTCGTTTCCATTCTGTTCTTTCCCTCTATTTCTTTGCATTGATCGCTGAGGGAGGCTTTCTTATCTCTCCTTGCTATTCTTTGGCACTCTGCATTCAAATGGGTATATCTTTCCTTTTCTCCTTTGGCTTTAGCTTCTCTTCTTTTCTCAGCTATTTGTAAGGCCTTGTCAGAAAACCACTTTGCCTTTTTGCATTTCTTTTTCTTGGGGATAATGTTGATCAGTGTCTCCTGTACAATATCACGAACCTCCGTGTCTATCAGATCTCATCCTTTGAATCTGTCCCTTCCACTGTATAATCATAAGGGATTTGATTTAGGTCACACCTGAATGGTCTAGTGGTTTTCCCTACTTTCTTCAATTTAAGCCAATTTTAAATTATTATTATTTTTTGTATAGTTGAGTCAAGGTTAGTTTTTTTTTTTTTCCCATGTTGATATATAGGTCTTCCAGTAACATTTGTTGATTTTTCTTTCTCCTTAAGTTGCTTTGGAACTTTGTTGAAAATCATTTCACTGTATAAATGTGTTTCTATTGCTGGACTTAATTCTGTTCCATTGATCTCCTTGTTTATTATTATGCCAACAATACACTGTCTTGATTCTTCTAGTTTTATAAGTCTTGAAGTAAGTTAGTGTAAATCTTCCTTTTATTTCAAGATGCAGAAATATAATAGAATTCTACATCACCAAACTACCATTTAATAGAAAAATCTGTAATCACTTTTTAAAATCCAGATGTATATCAGAATTATCTTGGAATTTTTTTGAAAAATACAAATGCCCAGGTATTATAGCTTTTTTCCTCCAAAACTCCAGATATGTTTCTAATGAGCAGCCATGTTTTAAAACAATAGGACTATATGATGATCTTTATTTTTATCTAGCTTGTTTCACTTTTTCTATTTCATATTTTGTAATCCCATTTTAGTTTATGTTTTCCAGTTTCTCCATCTATTTTTTTTTGTTTTGATGTTCTTTCTCAAGACTTTATGAAGCATAGTAGAAAAGCTTTTGTATACATATATATAAATAGTATGTATAAGATATATTTTAGAAAACTTATGAATTTTTGCCTAACTAAAAAATTTATGATATTTTGATTCCACTTGTTTGACTTAGTATGAATAGAATGCTAGATTTCTAATTAAAAAAATATATGCAAGAAGCAACAAAAGTTTACTGTATAGTACAGGGAACTATAGTCAATCTCTTGTAATAACCTGTAGTGAAAAGTAATCTTAAAAATAATATATGTGTATATGTTTAATTGAATCACCTTGTATCCACAGCTGGGTATTGTTTTTGCTTTGGCTCCATCCCTTCATTCTTTCTGGAGTTATTTTTCCACTGATCTCCAGTAGCATATTAGGCACCTACCGACCTGGGGAGTTCCTGTTTTAGTATCCTATCATTTTGCCTTTTCATACTGTTCATGGGGTTCTCAAGGCAAGAATACTGAAGTGGTTTGCCATTCCCTTCTCCAGTGGGCCACATTCTGTCAGACCTCTCACCATGACCAGTCCATTTTGTGTGGCCCCACGTGGCATGACTTAGTTTCACTGAGTTAGACAAGGCTGTGGTCCATGTGATCAGATTGGCTAGTTTTCTCTGAGTATGGTTTCAGTGTGTCTGCCTTCTGATGCCCTCTCGCAACACCTACGGTCTTACTTGGGTTTCTCTTACCTTGGATGTGGGGTATCTCTTCACGGCTGCTCCAGCAAAGTGCAACCACTGCTCCTTACCTTGAACGAGGTCGCCCCTCCTGACCTTGAACATGGAGTAGCTCCTCTTGGCCCTCCTGTGCCTGGGCAGCCACTGCTCCTTCGACGTGGGGTAGCTCCTCTCGGCCACTGCCCTTGACCTCAGAGATAGGGTAGCTCCTCTCAGCCACTCTATAGTCATATTAGAACATTAAAATGAGAGTTCATTAAAATGCATTTGCAGCAAAAATTTATAATTATCAAGTAAGATTTGTTGGTCATTTTTTTTTAAGTAAGGTAATATAAGGTAGACACATTGGTTCAGATTTAGCTGGAAAGTGAATCATGCCTACTTTATCCAACATACAATTCCCCTATTTCATTGAAATTAAAAATTTTATGGTTTAATATATTCAATATTTCCTAAATTACCAATAGCAATTATAATGAGACAAGCTGTGTATATTTTATGTATGTATATATGTTAAGTTGGAGAAGGCAATGGCACCCCACTCCAGTACTCTTGCCTGGAAAATCCCATGGATGGAGGAGCCTGGTGGGCTGCAGTCCATGGGGTCGTGAAGAGTTGGGCACGACTGAGCGACTTCACTTTCACTTTTCACTTTCATGCAAGGGAGAAGGAAATGGCAACCCACTCCAGTGTTCTTGCCTGGAGAATCCCAGGGACAGGGGAGCCTGGTGGGCTGCCGTCTATGTGGTCGCACAGAGTCGGACATGACTGTAGCGACTTAGTAGCAGCAGCAGCATGTGTTAAGTGAATTAACACCAAAATCAAAATCAAGTGAGAGAAACAGAGTATCTAGGAAATTCATGAGTGATACTGAAAGCTCTCTCTATACTGTTTATTTCCTTAAATATGATTGCCAGTGGGACCTCTTGGCTTAGTACACAAACAGAGGAGAGGAGGAAGAAAAGTGCTGGCATTTTACACAGTTTATCTTCCATTATTGTATTTAACTTTGAAAAGGACATCAGAATCCTTTGGGAATACTATCATAGCCTGAAATTCTGCTACCAATTTCACATTTTTTCAAGTTGTTATAGTGATAAAAATTAATGTGTCTTAAAATAATACTGAAAACTTACAAGGACAAACATTCCTTGCTAAATGAAAGAGATACAATCCTGAAAGAGAAAGTTTAACTCTTTAAAAACACCATTATTTTAGTAACTGCGTGTGATTTCTGTTATACAATTCCAGAAGTCAGGGACAGAGGGCATCTTGTTTAGAATTAGTAGGTTTATGCATAGGGAAGAGGTTATGTTTGCTGGGGTAGGGGAAGAAAAGGAGTATAGATGAGGACTGAGAGAAGAGAAGAGATTCTTCTAATATGTGACTTAATAGCTTAGTCTTAATAGTCTTAATAGTTTGGAGCCAACATGGTCTCCCACATTCCTCCTGCTCAGCAAACATCTTCCTCCAATTCATATATTAATTCATGCCTGTGGCTCCAATGTACTCCTGGCAAAAAAGAGTAACATGGAAAGAAATGTTGCAAACATTTATTCATTTACATACCTCAGTCTAGTTAAACAGAGAGAATACCTCAGACACCAAGTGGATGTTTTTCTACCTGCCAATGAAAACTTAATTCCAGAACAGAACAAAACACCTCAAGGTTTCTCACATGGATCTTTCAGTATATATATATATATTTTTAAACCAACTTCTCAGAAACTTTCTCCACAACAGGTCCAAATGTGTTTCTTCTCATTTTTATAAGGTTGAACTGAAAATATTCCTACTTTCTCTTCAAACTCTAATTCCCTTTTTTCAAATCAATCCTAACACTATCAGTTGTCAGAAAACTGATGGGCCTAAACATATAGGTTAATGCTAGTGTTTAAAATCACACTTGTAAATAAGAACAGGCTTTCTTGGATGCCATGTCTTGAAGTAGTCACTGACATCTTGACTATGGCTTTTGTACAGTCTGGATTTTGGTTTGATAAACTTTATCAAATAAATAAATTATATAAATAATATTAATAAATAATAAATTACTAAAATATCTGGCTAGATCAACTACAAAGTATATAAATATACTCCAGATGATAATACTCAAGAATATATGATATTTCAGTCCTATTACAACTATCCTATTATTTCAAGCACATGGATGTGAGATGCTATGGGCTGTTAGAATCAATTAATGAAAGCAGGCAGATTAGCAGGCTTAGCTGCTTGTGGCATAATCATCAAAGTTGTTGTAAAAACTCTACTAGTCCACAGAAGGCCTGTTTTCCACATTCTGCATCTCTTGATATAAATATATCATATTTTGCAAAATGTAGTCTTCTCTTAATAGAAAACTTTAAGACTAGAACTCATTAAATGAGTCTTTCATGCTGAGTGTACTTCAGGAGGAAGGACTTCTTCCTAACAGGATAATTTAAATCTTATATGACTACTGGAGTCAGATATGTTTTGAAATACTTAGAGAAATGAACTCTTCAGGAACCAAGCACTCTTGCTTATCTGAAGGTGTGTTTTACCTCTTTAAGAAAAAAGTAATTCTTCCACTCACTCTTAACAGGAGGCATATTAATTTGCTGGACATTCTATAAAGATTTCATGCTAGCTCTCCTTTAAATAAGACCTCAAGAAAAATAAATGCAGAAAGGAAAAATGGTTGTCTGAGGAGGCCTTACAAATAGCTGAGAAAATAAGAGAAGGGAAAGGCAAAGGAGAAAAGGAAAGATATACCCATCTAAATGCAGAGTTCCAAAGAATAGCAAGGAGAGGTAAGAAAGCCTTCCTCAGTGATCAATGCAAGAAATAGAGGAAAACAGTACAATGGGGAAGACTAGAGATCTCTTCAAAAAATTTAGAGATACAAGGGAATATTTCATGCAGAGATGGGCACAATAAAGGACAGAAATGGTATGGACCTAAGAGAAGCAGAAGATATTAAGAAGAGGTGGCAAGAATATACAGAAGAATTATACAAAAAAATTTTCATGACCAGATAACCACGATGGTGTGATCACTCCCCTAGAGCCAGACATCCTGGAATGTGAAGTCAAGTGGGCCTTAGGAAGCATTACTACAAACAAGGCTAGTGGAGGTGTTGAAATTCCAGTTGAGCTATTTCGAATCCTAAAAGATGATGCTGTGAAAGTGCTGCACTCAATATGCCAGCAAATTTGGAAAACTCAGCAGTGGCCACAGGACTGGAAAAGGTCAGTTTTCATTCTAATCCCAAAAGAAGGCAATGCCAAAGAATGTTCAAGCTACTACACAATTGCACTCATCCCATACACTAGCAAAGCAATGCTCAGAATTCTTCTAGCAAAACTTCAACAGTATGTGAACCAAGAACTTCCTGATGTTCAAGCTGGTTTTAGAAAAGGCAGAGAAACCAAAAATCAAATGCCAACATCTGTTGGATCATTGAAAAAAAAGAGAGTTCTAGAAAAACATCTATTTCTGCTTTATTGACTGAGCCAAAGCCTTTGACTGCATGGATGACAATGAACTGTGGAAAATTCTTCAAGAGATGAGAATAGACCACCTTACCTGCCTCCTGAGAAATCTGTATGCAGGTCAAGAAGCAATAGCTAGAACCAGACATGGAACAATGAAGTGGTTCTAGATTGGTAAAGAAGTACATCAAGGCCATATATTGTCACCTGTTTATTTAACTTACATGCAGAATACATCATGCAAAATGCCGGGCTGGATGAAACACAAACTGGAATCAAGATTGCCAGGAGAAATATTCAGTTCAGTTCAGTTCAGTCGCTCAGTCGTGTCCGACTCTTTGCGACCCCATGAATCGCAGCACGCCAGGCCTCCCTGTTCATCACCATCTCTCGGAGTTCACTCAGACTCACATCCATCGAGTCAGTGATGCCATCCAGCCATCTCATCCTCGGTCGTCCCCTTCTCCTCCTGCCCCCAATCCCTCCCAGCATCAGAGTCTTTTCCAATGAGTCAACTCTTCGCATGAGGTGGCCAAAGTACTGGAGTTTCNAAATCAAATCCCTTATGATTATACAGTGGAAGTGAGGAATAGATTTAAGGGCCTAGATCTGATAGATAGAGTGCCTGAAGAACTATGGAATGAGGTTCGTGACATTGTACGGGAGACAGGGATCAAGACCATCCCCATGGAAAAGAAATGCAAAAAAGCAAAATGGCTGTCTGGGGAGGCCTTACAAATAGCTGTGAAAAGAAGAGAGGCGAAAAGCAAAGGAGAAAAGGAAAGATATAAGCACCTGAATGCAGAGTTCCAAAGAATAGCAAGAAGAGATAAGAAAGCCTTCTTCAGTGATCAATGCAAAGAAATAGAGGAAAACAACAGAATGGGAAAGACTAGAGATCTCTTCAAGAAAATTAGAGATACCAAGGGAACATTTCATGCAAGGATGGGCTCGATAAAGGACAGAAATGGTATGGACCTAACAGAAGCAGAAGATATTAAGAAGAGGTGGCAAGAATACACAGAAGAACTGTACAAAAAAGATCTTCACGAACCAGATAATCATGATGATGTGATCACTCATCTAGAGCCAGACATCTTGGAATGTGAAGTCAAGTGGGCCTTAGAAAGCATCACTACGAACAAAGCTAGTGGAGAAATATTAATAACCTCAAATATGCAGATGATACCACCCTTATGGCAGAAAGTGAAGAGGAACTAAAGAACCTCTTGATGAAAGTGAAAGAGGAGAATGAAAAACACTGGCTTAAAACTCAACATTCAAAAAACAAAAATCATGGCATCTGGTCCCATCACTTCATGGCAAATAAATGGGAAAACAACGGAATCAGTGACGGACTTTATGTTTCTGGGTTCCAAAATCACTGCAGACCATGAAATTAAAAGACAGTTGCTCCTTGGAAGAAAAGCCGTGACCTACCTAGACAGCATATTAAAATACAGAGACATTACTTTGCCAACAAATGTCCATCTAGTCAAAGCTATGGTTTTTCTAGTAGTCATGTATGGATGTGAGAGTTGGACTATAAAGAAAGCTGAGTGCCAAAGAATTGATGCTTTTCAACTGTGGTGTTGGAGAAGACTCTTGAGAGTCCCTTGGACTGCAAGGAGATCCAACCAGTCAATCCTAAAGGAAATCAGTCCTGAATATTCATTGGAAGGACTGATGCTGAAGCTGAAACTCCAATACTTTGGCCACCTGATGCAAAGTCTATTTGAAAAGACTTTGATCTTGTGAAATATTGAAGGCAGGAAAAGAAGGGGACGACAGAATGAGATGGTTAGATGGCATCACCAAGTCAATGGACATGAGTTTGAGCAAGCTCCAGGAGTTGGTGATGGACAGGGAAGCCTGGCATGCTGCACTCTGTGGGGTCACAAAATGTCGGACACGACTGAGCAACTGAACAGACTGAACCTGTGTCTCAGATGGTAAAGAATCTGCCTGGTATGCAGGAGACCCAAGTTCAATCCCTAGGTCAGAAAGATCCCCTGGAGAAGGAAATGGCAACCCATTCCATATTCTTGGCTGGAGAACTTCATGGACAGAGGAGTCTGGCAGTGTGCAGTCCATAGGGTCACACAGAGCGGGACACAAATGAGGCGACTTAGCATGCTCCTTTCAACGCATGAATATTACTTTCTATTCTTTATATTGTGGAAAAGCTGCAGAAAATTTTCACTTTTGTGGACTTTGCATTGGCCACTGATGCAGAATGAGCTGTATAAACTCTTAGAGAGGTTATCAGCTATGAATGATCATACAGATTTCTGTTTTTTTTAAATATAAACTTATTTATTTTAATTGGAGGTTAATTACTTTACAATATTGTACTGGTTTTGCCATATATCAACATGAATCCACCACAGGTATACACATGTTCCCCATACTGAACCCCTCTCCCTCCTCCCTCCCCATACCATCCCTCTGGGTCGTCCCACTGCACCAGCCCCAAGCATCCAGTATCATCCATCTGTTTTTAAACCTCTCTCAGAATCATTGCCTGCAGGAATGAACTTTTGAAAGACTATCAATAATTTGAAAGTTTTAAAAACATAGTTGCATTTTAGTTGTGGTTCCTTTAAATTTGTATTTAATGATGATTTATTTCTTACCTTAATAAACAAAATTTACAATTCACATTAGCATAATATAAGCTTTTAACAGTCCTGCAGTAAAGAAACCTACTAAATTCTGTTTATTCCAGTGCTTCCCAATGCTATAGACTATGGAAGACTTTCAGTTCTTTTGACTCATATTTATATGTATATTCAAGAGAAATGGATGTTTCACAAAACCCAATGAGGAAATTAAACTGATTGTTAATTTTTAAAAATTTAACATGTCTGATGTCTTCCATCTGAATGTCATAATACCAGTTTTGTCTGAAGTTGACATCTTAATGAACAATATAGCATATTTGCACTACAAATCCTCAAAAGAATATTCTCTTTGAAATGTGCCTCCTATACAAAAAACACAAAAGAAATTATATTTACATAAGACATATCTCTAACTATTCTGGATTATATTAGATTATTCCTTTATATCATTGCAGTATATTACTAAGCAAATCTAACCACTGTATGAATCTGAGTGTTGAAGAATTGATGCTTTTGAACTGTGGTGTTGGAGAAGACTCTTGAGAGTCCCTTGGACTGCAAGGAGATCCAGCCAGTCCATTCTGAAGGAGATCAACCCTGGGATTTCTTTGGAAGGAATGATGCTAAAGCTGAAACTCCAGTACTTTGGCCACCTCATGCGAAGAGTTGACTCATTGGAAAAGACTCTGATGCTGGGAGGGATTGGGGGCAGGAGGAGAAGGGGACGACAGAGGATGAGATGGCTGGATGGCATCACTGACTCAATGGATGTGAGTCTGAGTGAACTCCGGGAGTTGGTGATGGAAAGGGAGGCCTGGCGTGCTGCGATTCATGGGGTCGCAAAGAGTCGGACACGACTGAGCGACTGAACTGAACTGAACTGAATCCTCAAAGCAGCATTTTAAGGTCGCTGTTATCTCATTTCAGAGATGAAGAATCAAGACAGCAAGTTTAAGTAACTCACTCAAGTAAACACAGTGGATGATAAAGCCAGGTTTTGACCCTGTGCAGCTAAAGAATAGTCAGTGTGCCTCTCCAGTAAACTGTTGCTGGTGCTCCTGGTATTTCCTCCAGATTGATAAAGTTTCTACTTATCTTTTTCCCTTTCCCACATTTACATTAATCTGAGTCTCTGAGATTGGGAGGAGCAAGTCATCCATTTTCAGACATTAGAGGAAGGAAATTAGTGAGTGGAACTCAGCATAGGTTTCCCATCTCTCAGTTTGATGGATAATTTCTTTCTTATCCCATTTTTACCCCTGAGGCTTAAATATGGATTATGTTCAGCCTCTTGATATTCAATTAGCCAGAGAGGCAAGGAGGCTGAGTGTTTGAGAGTAAGACTCACTGAACTAAGTTCTGTTTCTTGATCTGCCACTTAGAAGTGGATGACCCAGGACAAGCCACTTTTCCTCTCTGAGCCTAGTTCACTCATCTTTAAAATAAGAGGATTGAGCCAAGATATTTTTAAGACCCTACCCAATCCTATAGTTATTTTAGACAGAATTTATTTTTAGATAGCTTTTTTCATTAAAGATGGTGAGAACTAGAATACTGGAGCCACTGAACCAAGAGTCTCTTCCAACATGTCATACTTATTTTCCTTGGAGTAGATTGAAGAATTCTGTGATTAAGGAAATGCCCTGAATGGGGACACTGTGATGAGTTTACTCTGAAGATCCTTGCTCCCTGATTTTTTACAAATAAGTTTCTCCACAGCTTTGTATCTATTCAAGATTAATGTCAATCTAGGATCATTCAAGGTAAATACTAGTCTAGGATTTCATGCAGGTTGTGAGCCCATGAATGAAGAGCTGTTTTATTCATCAATATACTGACTATTAGTAGTACTTAGCATAGAATATTGATCATAGTAAGGATATAGCAATAATGGTCAAATTAAATTGAAATCAATTTAGGAGATAAGATTAAGCTTTTGGTCACTTGGCAATATTCATTGGAAACCCAACAACATGAACAGTGATGGGTGAAGTAAAAGAAAGGGTCCTGACTGTTAACATCTGTAGAGTTTGTTCATCACTTTAGGGAAGAAAGTATATATGTCTGGTGCAATATGTCTTGAACATGTGGGTTGTTCTCATCTTCTCATAAAAAAAAAAATCCACTAAAAAAGAAATGCAAATCTTAGTAAGACTCTCTGACTAAAGGAAAGACTATATATCCAAATATGAGTTAGAGTGTCAGGGTGGAATATCTAAATGTACCCATGTGATAGTATGACAGGAAGACAGGATCAAATCCCAGAATATTCCCGTTATGGAACACAACCCTAAATGGTGAGCATCCTCCACTATCAGACATTGATAAGATGGAGAGGCATATGACTTAGCAGGCTTTCATGTTAACTGATGAAAAAAATCAGACACCGTTCATTAAGGAATATAACTTTAGCATCTTGGGCATAGTCCAGCAGAAAATCTAGCTTAGTCAAACCTCTGTAAATAGAAAATGAGATTAGACAATTTTGAAAATGGTGCAAGTATCTCACTGAAATGAAAATAAATTTATAGGATTACTGCAAATCTACATTTTCTTGGTGAAAATTAGAGTTTATTAGCATAATTCATCAAATTAGGAAGCAAAGTTGATTAGGGTTATTTGATTGAGACTGCATTGATTAAGGACTTGGAAAAAGCTATGAATCTAATCAAGAAAAGTACTGGGTTGACATTAGAAGATAGTTTTTATAGCAGTTTAATATCCAGAATTATGAAGATTTACCAATATTTGACTTAGTATAACTCTTGGGAAATACATTTTAACAGAATCTGAATAAAGCTGCTAGTGGTTTCCTAGGAAAATAAAAATAGCAAGATCTACCTCTTTTTAGGTAAAAGACAATGATCTTGGACACTAGCTCCAGTGAGGTATTTGATCTGAACAATCTAGGCAAAAATCATCCCTCTGTGATCTCAATAGTGCTTTGATTCCTCCTATTTTCAGCACCTTCCCATGTGCACATGGCTTGGGTGAGTATTTAAATCTTTTCCCTCATTTCTATGTGTGCAGATATAAGCTTTATGGATGAAGGACAATGAAGCATTTGTTTTTAAGAATAAAATGCTACCCTTTCACTCAAAACATTTTCCCCTGGAGAGCCTGTACAGATCAAACATATTCTTTTCCACAATTGAATCAATCCTTGCAAAATCTGTGACCACAGTTTTTTATTTATTTTGGCGTGTGATGAAAGGCAAGTACTTTCAAAACTCTTCCACCAATGGTTCTTACTGGGGAGAGCATCCTGGGTAGAAATGCAGAAAACCTTTTGAAGGATGGAAAGGTGCAAATGTGTTCTTTGTTGAAATACACTTTCTGTTAAGATGCTACCATTTGAAAATATTTGCCAAAGTCTTGCAGGTTTTTAAAATATTTACAGCCATTATGTCCCTAGTTATACTACATAGTTACTTCCCAGAGCTTTGAAATCTACTTAAAGTTGCACCTTCTAATTCAGGCTGGAAATTTTTCTCAGTAAGTAGAGACTCCTGACCAACACCCATTTAACTATCATGGGCCATCAGCAGGTCTGTGTGACCACTTCTGCTTCTACTTTAGCTCAAGATAATACCAGCTCAGCATGAACAACTGCAAAGTGTCTTCCATATTTCACATTAACCTTCCTACAAAGTTTAACCTTCTCATGGCAGCCATCTTATAAAATTTAAATAATTTCTCATTACTCTCCAATGGTTTCCCATCTCACTTGGAATAAAATTTGAAGTCCTTATAAATCCTGCATGATCTTGCCTTTGCCACTCAGATCTTATCTCTCTTCTCTCACCTCACTCTGCTCTAGAGACTTTAGTCTTCCTGTTTCTCAAAATATGCCAAAGAAGTTTCTGCCTCAAGACGTTTGCTAGAGCCCTGATCCGTCAAGAATTCACCTGACTTTTGCCTCTCCTCATTAGGTCTCTATTCCATGACATCTCCTCAGAGAAGCATTTCTCCATGCTCCTGATACTCCTAGACCTCTTACCCTACTTTAGTTTTCTTCAAAGCACATGCCACTACTTCACATTTAATGTATTCATTTGCTTTATTGTTTGTCTCCTAAATAGCCCTTGAGGGGCAGGGACCTTATCTGTTTTGTTCATTACACTATTCACTTCACATAACAGAGTCTGAAAAAATATTTTCAATAAATGAATTAATAAATCTAGCTCTATAACTTCCTCAAAGCCTGTATTAGTTTGCTAGTGCTGGCATAACAAAGTATCACAAACTGAGTGGCTTAAAGAAGAGAAATGTATTACTTCATAGTTCTGAAGGGTAGAAGTTCAAGATCAAGACGTCATCAGGATTAGTTCATTCTGTGGGTTAGGAGGATAAATATGTTCCCTGCATCTTCCCTAGGTTTTGGTGATTTGCATGTGTGTATGCTAACTCGCTTCAGTCATATCTGACTCTTTGTAAATCTATGGACTGTAGCCTGGCAGGCTCCTCTGTCCATGAGATTCTCTAGGCAAGAATACTGGAATGGGTAGCTATGCCCTCCTCCAGGGGATATTCCTGATCCATGGATCAAACTCACATCTCTTAGGTCTCTTGCATTGGCAAGCGGGTTCTTTTTACCACTAGCACCACCTGGGAAGCTCTCTGGTGGTTTACTGACAATCTGTAGCATTTCTTGGCTTGTAGAAATATCACCCTGATCTCTCCCTTCATCTTCACATTGCATTCTCCCTGTGCATGTATCTAAAGCTCTCCCTTTTATAAGGACATCAGTCATATTAGGTTCAAGTCCACCCTCCTCCAGTAGGACCTTATTTTACCTTTACTAATTACACTTGCAATAACTGTATTTCCAGGTAAGGCCATATTTTTAGGTACTGGTGGTTAGGATTTCAACATAAGAATTTGCGGAGGATGCAATTCAACCCCTAACAATGCCCCTCTCTAGTATTGTGGTCTGGCCTGTTAATCTAACTATCTGATAATTAACCCTTGTTTTTTTTTGTTGTTGTTGTTGTGGTAAAAGTCAAATAATATAAAACCTACTATTTTAACTTAGTGTACAGTTCAGTGGTATTAAGTACATTCATACTGTTGTACAACTCTATCATCTATCTCCCAAATTTTTCACCTTTCTAAACTGAAACTCTGTCCCCATTAAATGCTAACTCCCCATTCCACCTTCTCATTCCCCCCCCCACCCCCCGACCCACCAGAGAAGGGGGAAAAAAGAAGGTGCAGTCTGTTTGTAGGACATATATTGTTAACCTTAAAAATGCATTCTAATATGCATGTTAGTTAATGTAAGTAGCTCAGTTGTGTCTGACTTTTTGCAACCCCATGGACTATAGCCTGCCAGTCTCCTCTGTCCATGGAATTCTCCAGGTAAGAATACTGGAGTGAGTAGCCATTCCCTTCTCCAGGGGATCTTCAGGGACTGAACCTGGGTCTCTTGCATTGGCAAGCAGATTCTTTACCATCTGAGCCACCAGGAAGCCCAATATACCCAAAATATATTAGGTGCAGACAAATACTGTTTGATTCCACTTATACAAGATCTGAAGCATTGATGCTTTTGAACTGTGGTGTTGGAGAAGACTCTTGAGAGTCCCTTGGACTGCAAGGAGATCCAACTAGTCCATCCTAAAGGAAATCAGTCCTGAATATTCTTTGGAAGGACTGATGCTAAAGCTGAAACTCCAGTACTTTGGCCACCTTATGTGAATAACTGACTCATATGAAAAGACCCTAATGCTAGGAAAGATTGAAGGTG
This sequence comes from Cephalophus harveyi, assembly GCA_006410635.1. Taxonomy (NCBI): domain Eukaryota; kingdom Metazoa; phylum Chordata; class Mammalia; order Artiodactyla; family Bovidae; genus Cephalophus; species Cephalophus harveyi. The sequence goes on along the minus strand of SJYT01013210.1, from coordinate 209,106 downwards.
GGAGGAGAAGGGGATGATAGAGGATGAGATGGTTGGATGGCATCACTGACTCAATGGACATGAGTTTGAGTAAACTCCGGGAGTTGGTGATGGACAGGGAGGCCTGGCATGCTACAGTCCATGGGGTCACAAAGAGTCAGACACGACTGAGCGACTGAACTGATTGATACAAGATACTGAGAATAGTCAAATTCATAGAGTCAAAAAGTACACTGGTAATTATCCTTAGCTTTGAAAATAAACTTTGAAGATAAAAACTTGTGGATGAGTTAGGAGTTATGCTGTAGGTTCTTTAACACTTCAGTTGTTAGAGAAGATGATTAGTTTCTCTTCTGACAACAGTTGTTTACCATCCACGAGATTCAGGACTCTCTCCCAGTGGATTACAGCTTTAATGTGTAAGAGAAAACATTTTGAGTTAAGATGATAGAACTTAATGCATTTTTGCAGTTTCACTTTATTCCTTCCTGCACATTCACACCACTGAGGGTGCTCTCTTTGGTTTCTCTCACAGCCCCCAAGCTTGTGAGCACTCAGTGGAGGAGAAAAGAGCCTATGAGTGAGTATAAATCTTCTTGTGCACTGGGGCTCAAAAGAGTTCCACATTGTCACGCTATCCCACTTGGCCTTTAGCACTTGCTAAAATTTTAGCTAGGCTTCTTCTGACTTGGCTTGTATGAAGATCTTCTTCCCATGCTGAACCAGTCTGCATGGCCCATGAGGAATCTGTCTCTTGGTTTTGTGTTGTAACATCAGATCTCCCAGAGGTTCAAAAAAACTTATGATGTTATGTCTATTTGACATTTCTTTCTTGTCAGAGTTATCAACACTCTAGCTTTCTATATCTGAAGCAGAAACAGAACTCTTCCACATCCTTAACTTTATAGGAGCATAGAACAATCATGAATTCAATCAATGTTATCACGCAGTTCAGTTCAGTTGCTCAGTCGTGTCCAACTCTTTGCGACCCCATGAATCGCAGCTTGCCAGGCCTCCCTGTCCATCACCATCTCCCGGAGGTCACTCAGACTCACATCCATTGAGTCCGTGATGCCATCCAGACATCTCATCCTCTGTCGTCCCCTTCTCCTCCTGCCCCCAGTCCCTCCCAGCATCAGAGTCTTTTCCAATGAGTCAATTCTTCACATGAGGTGGCCAAAGTACTGGAGTTTCAGCTTTAGCATCATTCCCTCCAAAGAAATCCCAGGGCTGATCTCCTTCAGAATGGACTGGTTGGATCTCCTTGCAGTCCAAGGGGCTCTCAAGAGTCTTCTCCAACACCACAGTTCAAAAGCATCAATTCTTCGGTGTTCAGCCTTCTTCACAGTCCAACTCATCCATACATGACACAGGAAAAACCATAGCCTTGACTAGACGGATCTTAGTCGGCAAAGTAATGTCTCTGCTTTTGAATATGCTATCTAGGTTGGTCATAACTTTTCTTCCAAGGAGTAAGTGTCTTTTAATTTCATGGCTGCAGTCACCATCTGCAGTGATTTTGGAGCCCAAAATAATACAGTGTGACACTGTTTCCACTGTTTCCCCATCTATTTCCCATGAAGTGATTCAGAATGGACTGGTTGGATCTCCTTGCAGTCCAAGGGACTCTCAAGAGTCTTCTCCAACACCACAGTTCAAAAGCATCAATTCTTTGGCGCTCAGCCTTCTTCACAGTCCAACTCATATCTATACATGACCACAGGAAAAACCATAGCCTTGACTAGACGGATCTTAGTCGGCAAAGTAATGTCTCTGCTTTTTGAATATACTATCTAGGTTGGTCATAACTTTTCTTCCAAGGAGTAAGCGTCTTTTAATTTCATGGCTGCAGTCACCATCTGCAGTGATTTTGGAGCCCAAAAAAATAAAGTCTGACACTGTTTCCACTGTTTCCCCATCTATTTCCCATGAAGTGATAGGACCGGATGCCATGATCTTCGTTTTCTGAATGTTGAGCTTTAAACCAACTTTTTCACTCTCCTCTTTCACTTTCATCAAGAGGCTTTTTAGCTCCTCTTCACTTTCTGCCATAAGGGTGGTGTCATCTGCATATCTGAGGGAAACAGTTACAGACTTTATTTTTTTGGGTTCCAAAATCACTGCAGATGGTGACTGCAGTGGTGACTGCATTAAAAGACGCTTGCTCCTTGGAAGAAAAGTTATGACCAACCTAGATAGTATACTGAAAAGCAGAGACATTACTTTGCCATCAAAGGTCCATCTTGTCAAAGCTATGGTTTTGCCATTGGTCATGTATGGATGTGAGAGTTGGACTGTAAAGAAAGCTGAATCCTGAAGAATTGATGCTTTTGAATTGTGGTGTTGGAGAAGACTCTTGAGAGTCTCTTGGACTGCAAGGAGATGCAACCAGTCCATCCTAAAGAAAATCAGTCCTGAATATTCATTGGAAGGACTGATGCTGAAGCTGAAACTCCAATATTTTGGCCACCTGATGTGAAAAACCGACTCACTGGAAAAGACCCTGATGCTGGGAAAGATTGAAGGCGGGAGGAGACGGGGATGATAGAGGATGAGATGGTTGGATGGCATTAACAACTCAATGGACATGAGTTTGAGTAAACTCCAGGAGTTGGTGATGGACAGGGAGGCCTGGCGTGCTGCAGTCCATGGGGTCGCAAAGAGTCGGACACAACTGAGCTACTGAACTGAACTAAACTATGGGAGGGTTTCCCTGGTGGCTCAGATGGTAGAGTATCTGCCTGCAATGTGGGAGACCTGGGTTCAATCCCTGGGTCAGGAGGATCCCCTGGAGAAGGAAATGGCAACCCACTCCAGTATTCTTGTCTGGACGGAGGAGCCTGGTAAAACACGACTAGGGACTTCACTTTTAACTATGTCAGGTATGAGGAAAACACCTTTGAAGCCCTTCTAGAACTTCTAGTCCAAGGAAACAATTGCATGAAACACAGGGCAGCACAAATTCTGAAGGGCAGGGGTGGCGCTCTGAGGAAACCACACTTGGACTCCAGTCTTTTTCTTTTTTTAACCACAACTGGTAGTGACAGAAACTCATCCAACAATCAGACAGACATCAGACAACTTTTTTTTCCAGCTGCATTTTGTAACCGGGATGCAACTGCCCAGATATCCCCAGAATTAAAGTATCCATTATTTTGACTACAAACAATATTCTTTGTTCTGTGAGGTTAAAATATATACAATGTAAGAAACTGAATCTTGTATTAAAAGGCTTTATAAAATTGTACTGGAGTCTTACCCAATGAGAAAGGGGTCAGGAAGTCCCCCCTCAAGAAGCTGAGGTGGTACTTTATTTGGGCTTTTCCTTCACGTCAATGAAATTACACTTTTTTGGCTTTGGAAACCTTTTCTAAATGTACATATGCAAATGTGTATGCCATTGCAAAGTCAGCAAGGGCACCTTCAGGACTGGTGGAAGTTCCCACAGGAGGACACTGGGACAAAGATCGGGGCAGGCGGGGGTGGTAGGGTTGTGCCAAATGGGGTGGGGCTTTTGCTTTTTCCTGTATTCTCTGATTTTTTTTTTAACATGAGAGTTCATGTATTACTTATGCAGGTTTTTAAAATAAACAGGTATTAATCTTCTCCACCCTGCAACTTCTTTGTCTAAAATAAAATAGTAATACAATGTTACATGTCAATTACATATGTATAAAATAGAAAAACAAAGTTATATCAACAGGGAATTACAGCCATTCTCTCGTAATAACTTTTAATAATCTGTGAAAATACCAAATCACTATGCTGTACACCTGAGACTAATATAGTATTGTAAGTCAAGTATACTTAAAGAATAAATACATTAAAAAAAAAGAAAAGAGGGTGAGAGTGGACTAAGGTCCTCAGGATGAAGGGTGAGTGCACGAGCAGGTGGTCCCATCTCTCCTGGCTATTGGGACAGGAAGCACATCCTCCCTTGGTGGGGACCCCCTGAGGCTTGCTGAGTGTAACCCCCTGAGCTGCTGCTGTTCAGGCACAGCCCTCTCCCAGGGGCTGTCCTGAAGACCTGACCCATCCCTGTGAGGCCAGTCCATGGCCTCGCCCTTTCATCCTAGGCTGTAGCCACTCAAAGAAGCACGGTCTTTCAGGCCCCTGGCCCTTTGCTCACATGGTTCCCTTTGTTCAGAATACCTCACTCCTTTCGCCCATCCAGAAAGCCTGCACACAGCTTTTGAACCCAGCTCAAAGCCACTACCGCTGTGAAGACTTACCCAGTTTCCTCAGGTACTGCTAGTGTCTTCTTCTCAGAACCAGAAGGCTGGTGGCTCTCAACTGCCAGCTTCAAATTTGCTGCACCAGATTAATAGCTGCAATTTTGTGCCAAGCACTAATCCAAGCCTTTCACCATAGTAAATACTCACTTCATTCTCCCAACAACCCAACGATGTGAGTACTATTATTAACCCCATCTTACAGATACAAAGTCAAGGCAGAGAGGGGTTGATAATCTGCCCAATCACACAGCTAGCAAGTGGCAGCACAAGGCCTGAGCCCCAGGGCAGCCTGGGGTCTGAGTCTGGGATCTTATCTCCTGCTCCATGCCGCTCTGCACCTCCTGGCCTGCGACTCCGTGGTTGCACATCTGGCTCTACCATCCACAGAGCTCAAGGGCAGCTGGCACCAGGTCTGGCCTGAGCAGGCAGTGATCAACATGCCTCCATTGCCTCAACCAACATGCCCCCAGCCTCCTGTCTCTCGAGGCTCCAGACACCCCCGGGCTGTCAGCCAGGAGCAACCCACGCTCTGAAGCTAGCGAGGCCCTGGGTGCTGCTCTCTGGCCCCCTAGTTCCTACAAGTCCTCTCCTGTCTAATCCTTTCCTGGGCTCCAGGGCAGCCTTCTCCTCTGCCCCAACCTCCCACCCTAGCCTACTGTGGCCCCTGGCAGCCTGGTTTTGGAGAAAACCCAATCCCTCCCCCAACACAGCTTCTTCCAGAGACTTCCCTTCTGCTCCCTGTCCTGAAGGAAAGTTGGCCATGCCTTTCATAATTCTGGGAGACAACTTTTGGGGTACCTGCCCACTTGGTACAACTCCCAGAAGCTACTGTTTATACTGTATGACCTACCCCACTTCCTGCCCCCAGGCCATCACTAACTGATGGCTGTGTGACCCAAGCCATCCTAACTAGAAACTTCCCCTGGGTTAAGGATTCAAGATAGGAGGGGGTCTGTCTATGGGACAGACGTATTCTGCTGGAATGGAGAAGCAGAGGATGACCACGTGCAGCAGAGAAAGACAAGAAAGTTGAGATTTAAAGGGGTCCAGGCCCCCGTCCTTGGGATCCACCAGAGCAGTCCTCTCCAGGCTCCGGCCATCAGACCACACAGGCCTCTATCCAGTTGTGTCCTTGGTAGCTCATAGCTCTCCTACCATTCTCTAAAGGCCTTCATCTTCCCCTCCTCTCCTCTGCCATCTACCTACCTAGAGGGCTCTGACAGCCCACCTACTCGCCAGATTCTCACAGTCACTCATCCTCAGTTACCCTCCACGAGTCACATACTTGATCTCATCACCCACCTCCACCTCCGACTGTGACTCTGACCCCTACCCTCTGACCACTGTTCTCCAGGTCCTTTCAGTTCACCCCATGATACCTATTCAATTTCCCATCCTCTATCATCCTCCAGCCCATCCCCCTAAAGTAACTTCACTCTTGGTCATTTCAGATCACGGGGGCCCTTGTTTTGTCCTCTCCTTTCACGCTACTTTCTGAAGCCTTCCACTACTTCTACCTAACCTGGAATCCACCCAACCCATCTCTCCTCCTTCACCCCAACGTTCGAGGCTCTACTTGTGCCCCCTCACTCTCAGAAATGTCCTGCCTGGGACTTCCCTGGTGGTCCAATGGCTAAGACTCTGTGCTGCCCAGGCAAGGGGTCTGGATTCGATCCCTGGTCAGGGAACTAGATCCCACATGCCGCAACTAAAGATCCCCAGTGCTGCAATTAAGACCCAGCAGAGCCAAATAAATAAATTATACACACACACACACAAAGTAAAAAGAAATGTCCTGCCTTCCTACTAGAGAGAGGAAAAGGTTGCCTTCAGGCAAAGACCCCACAACATCCTGTCTCCCTATTTACAGACAGATCTGAATCTGATCTACAGAGTCCATCCTCCACCTCCCCAGGTGTGCCACTCCAGCAAGTAAGTATTCCTCTCTCTCTTGGTCCCTCCACTTGCTCTCTCTTCCCTTCAGTGTATGAACACACTCAAGTCTCACCTACTTTGAAAAACTAACCCTCCATCAACCCTGCAGTTTTTTGCCATCTCTCCAATCCCGGCTGGGAAACCTTGACCCTCTCACTAAGCCTCACATTCCTCACCTGTAAAATGGGAGGAACAGGGATGCTATGAGGAGTAAATGAGAAAGTGATATTTGCAATGCACTAGGCCTAGAGCCTGGCACATGGGAGCTACTCAAGAAACGTTCACTAACATTAGGTACCATCCCCCTCAACTCTCTTCTTCCACAAGCATAACTTACCCTTACCAAAAGAATGGTTATCTGTCACTTGCCCCTACTCCTTAACACCCTCTAACTTGAGCCACACTACTGAAATTGATAAGGTAAGGTAAGCTTATCAATGTCATAAGTTGGTGACCTCCTAACCGACAAATCCAACACTTGCTTTTCCTTTTGAGGCCTTCCAAAAATACAGGCCACGCTCCCCTTTTGATACCCTGGGCTTTCAGGTTTCCTTCCCACCTCTCTGGGCATTCCTTTTCAGCCTCTCCTGGCGCCACTCTGCCCACTATCTCTTATAAAACAGTTAGGCTCTGGCCCCTTTCTCTCATTCCATACACTCTTCCAAGGAATACACAGGTATTCACATCCATACCTACAAATACCTATCACATTTCCCACCTACTGTTTTCTAGAGCTTCAGATCTATTCTTTTTTAACATTTTATTTTATACTGGAGTATAGTTGATTAACAAGGTTGTGACAGTTTCAGTTGTAGAGCTTCAGATCTATTGATTCAACTGCCCATTGAACGTTCCTACCTGGAGGTCCCAGAGGCACAGAAAACTTAACCCCAATTAAATGCATCAGACTTCTCCCTAGTTCTGGCTTTCCTTGAGTTTCCTTTCCTGGTAAGTACTTTAACCGAGAGGTTCTGGCTCCTAAATTTCTCTCAAACCCTCCTCCCCACTTCCGCCCCCCGCACCCTGTCCTCACTGTAGCCACCCCGCTCTAGTTCAGGCCCTTCGCTCACCTGCATCCCTTCAAACCTTCTCAGGAGCTGTCCCACTTCCTTCTTCACCTCTTAGAAATCCTCCCACTTCTGCCAAAATGATCCTCCTGACATGCAGATCTGATCACATCCCAGTTTTTCTTCCTACCCTCCCAAAGATTACTGTGATAAATACCCCCTGACTTGCGACCCCCTAGGCTCTTCTGCCACCCAAGGACTTCAAGAGGCTGAAAGGTGTCTTAGGGTTAACCAGTGCCTCGATTCCTCCTCTCACGGGATCTGGACCAGAACAGAGTGCATCAATGCTGAAAGGTCTTCCTGTGCTCACTGCCTGTCTCAGACCACAAATTCCCAACAAGGTTCAAACGAGATTTCTGGAGGCCACACACATATCTAAAGCAGAACTTGAAAACCGAGTTAATTCCATCATGAGAGCAAGCTGAATTACCAGTACTCCTTGCCTTTCTGCAATAGCCTCTTAATCTCCCTGCATACACTCTGGCCCCTCTCCAAGTTTTCCCTGCATTGCATCTTTTCAAAACATGGATATAATCACGTCAGTCTTCTGATGGCATTCCACTGCCCTCAACATCAAGCCCAAATTCCTAGCGAGGCTTATTATTTTCCACGATTCAGCCCTTGATCATCTCTTCAGTTTAGGCCACCCTCGCTCCCCCTTACTCTACTCCCCAGGTTAGCTTTCCTTTTTATCTTCGAGCACACCATTTCCTCTGCCTCAGGGCCTTTGCACACGCTCTCCTGCCTGCCTTGGCTTGATTCTAGCCCAATGGTGCTTTAGCAGGGAAGACCTCCTCACAGATGTGCCCAGGTTCTCAAAGTACCCAGACTTTTCTTTCATGGCTCTTACAGTTTGTACCCACAGAATTTCTTAAGTATTTTTTTAAGGAGAGACTGAACTGTCTCTTCCTACAGATGGTAAGTTTCATTGAGGGTGAAAACAGGGCCTATTGCGCACCCTATCCTATCCCTCGCCCCCATTCAATAAATAAGTATCTACTGCCTGAAGCAACAGTTCACTCAGCAAGATACACTACATGTGTGATATAAAATGACAACTGAATGTACAAATTCACAAAGAAAAGCAAAGATAGAATTAACTTCTCAGTTCTCATTGTTAATAGTTATCATCTATCCAATCTGTCCATTTAAACCCAGATATATACTACACATTAAGGAAGAGACTTAAGAAAAAAGGAGGAGAAATTTACTAAATTGGGAATTCTCTCCTTAACTTATTTGAGAAGAGACCATTCTGTTTTTAGTAGCCAGACACCTGGTCCGCCTCAGAAAACTGTTTCTGGCAGTGTAATCTAAGCGTGTCAGGCCATAAATGTCTCCAGGAGGAGTGACAGGAGACGGTGACTCCTGGCCAACTCTGCATGTTTTCCAAAGAGTCACACAATTATTAATGCATACAATTAATAAAGGTCAACCCTACCATTCCCATGAACACAGACACACACATACACAAAGACTGTGACAGCAGCTCCCCACCACCTACCTGCAGGTCCCACAGGAGACTTCTCCTGTTCGGGGAGAGGTGTGACTGGGGAGTCTTCAACCCTTTCTGGCTCGGGCTCCTCTGTAGGTGCTGACAGGGGCGTGGGGGCATCTCTGGGGGGCGACGATGCTGAAGGTATGGTTGCTGGCTGCTCCTCTTCCTCTTCTTCTTCCGAGGAGGACTCAGATGAAGAGGAGGAGGACGAAGATGAAGACGAAGAGGATGAAGACGACGAGGAGCTGGAGGAACTGCTGCTCTCAGAGTCCGATGTGCTATCATTCTCACCATCTGAGTCAGCATACAGAGAACATTTGGAGGACGAATCGCTTTCCCCGTCCTCGCCTGGAAATCCAGAAGGGGGAGTCAGGCGAGGTGAGAAGACCCCTCACTTAGTCAAGCTGTGGGTTCATTCACTGAGTCACTACTAGGCTCCATGAGGCTCCATGCTAGGTGCTGGGGACTCCTACCCACAAGGAGATGGAGAGGTACACAATTTGCCTACAGTGTGATAAGTTCCAGTATGAAGGGCTGGGGTGGGGGGTGGCACAGTGCAGGCAATGGGAAGGCCCAGATTCTGCCTGGTGGATCAATTCAGGGAAGGCATCCTTGTGAAGGAAATGCTGACGTCAAGAAGAACAGGGAGGAGTTCGCCCAGCAGACCCGTGGGCTGAGTGGGGACATCATAGGTTAAGAGAAGATGGTGCCTTTGGAAGAGACACTGAGGCGGTAAGACTGACAGGAACTGGTGACATGTGGATGTGAAGGGGTCTGTGCCCCTCACTCTTAGCAGATGACTTTGCCCTCTGCTCTCCTGAGAGGGAGGCTCTCAGACCATCGTTCTTACAATTCTGGCCTCTGAAATGGCACCCCTCGGAGGCATCTCTTTACCATCAGCTATAAAAGAGCCCATCTTTCCCCCATTCCCTGAGCCCGTTCCTCCCGACCCCATTAGTCTAGTTCCTTTTCTTCAAAGCAAGCCTCTCCACTGGGAGAGCTGCTATCTGCCCACTTGTTTGTCAAGTGCCCGCCTCCCCTCTGGCTGACCGCCAGCTTCAGGAAAGCAGGAACCACCTCTGCCTTGGTCACTGCTATGTCCTAATACCTAGAATGGTGCCTGGCTCACAACAGGGGCTCAGCATCTATTTCTAAAGAAAGGAATGAAGAGAGAGACTGAACCATGTACCCAGGCCTCAATCAATGCGGAAGAACAGACACGTGTTCAACTGAGGCACAGAGTTGGCTTCAGTGACAGCAGCTGCAGGCAGGGGAAGCTGACAGAGCTTGGTGGCCCAGCTTTAAGGTAAGAGCAGTGCCCAAAGGGGGAAAGGCACGGTGTGGCAGCAGCAGGGGCAGCAGGAAAAGGCAGCCCCCTTATCTTGGGAAGAGAAATAGGTCATGCTGGGTTGTCTTCATGAGAGGGCCTGTTTCAGAGGAAAGCAGGAGGGAGTATTCTGGGTGTTGTTTGCAGTGGGGCCAAGGGTTCCAAAGAATGAGGCTAAAACACAGTTGTTGTGGGGGAAGGCAAAGATGGTCAGTCGATCCAGCAGGCAGGTTACATGGGCAAGGAAAGGGCTGGATGGGTGGTTGAATCTCTCCCTTTCCAGAATTCAACTGTACACCCTGGGTGCTTACCGTCTGATGCTTCTATCTCCTTCTTTGCAGCATCCATGGCTTCCTCACGCTCTTCATCTTCTTCATCTTCCTCTTCATCCTCCTCATCCTTAGGGAAAGGGACAATTGGGAATTAATAGGAGAACAACTGGTCCTCTAGGAAGCGTGGCCACTGGGGCTCCAACGCAGAGAGAAGCTGGCTATGGTGGCAGGAACTCAGAACGCAGGCTCCTCACCTTCTCTGAGGAGGACTCCTGGGATGCCTCCTCCCCCTCGCTGTCCAGAGCAAAGGACTTGCGGTGCTTGCCCTGGGTCTTGCTTCGCTCTTCATCTCGTTTCGGGGGCTTGGTCCCCGGACGGCCTGGCTCTCCAACCTCCTTCTCTCGCTCAGCATCTAGGCCCAGGAGAGGGGAAGGTGGCGCAATTTACCACCAGCAGCAACAGCCCCATCTGGTGAAAGCTCTTCACACACCACCACTGGCCTTTCTCACAGTCCCACAACACAGACCTTGTTTCATAGACAAGAAGCTGAGGCTCAGCAGAGAAACACACAAGCTGCAGAGTTCCTTCACACTTTACACAGTTTTAAACACACTGCCCCATTTTATCTTTCATCCTTTTCTGGGCTGGGTGAAAGAGGGAGGTGACTTCTTTTAATATCTGGCCCAAGAAAGTTGTACTGAAGTCAACAGGTCTCCAGGGAAGCAGATCAGATTCAGTAAGGAAGATTCCCAGCCATGGAAGCCTTCAAGCTATATAGCTCAGACTTAGACAGACTGGTAACAAGGGTGCAAGCATGCTTAAGCATTAGGTGGTAACTTTGGGTGGATAACCTGTTTAACTTCACATCTCAAAGAGCTACTTTATTATAACTTTGTTTCAAATCTTCACTTGGATTCTTGCCCTCAAGACACCTTCACCCCTTCACCCCTGCCTCTTGCTTTCCTATCAGAATCTACAGCCTGCTAGGCTCCTCTGTCCATAGATTCTTCAGGCAAGAATGCTGGACTGGGTAGCCATTCCCTTCTTCAGGGAATCTTCCCGATCCAGGGGATCAAACCCAGGTCTCCCACATTGTAGGCAGATTCTTTTCCATCTGAGCCACCAGGGAAGGCCATCAGCATCTAGGCAGACTGTTTTCCCCTTTTTCCTCCACCTGACCTACTCACCATCTTCATCTTCCTCAGCTGGAGTAGAAGGCCGGGGCCTCTTTTCCTCACTGGCCTCTGAAATTTCCGAAGGCTCTTTTCGCTTTACCTACAAAATGAAAAGAGAAAACCCAAACACTCACGGTTCCCAACCACCCTTATTCTAAGGAAGGGAACCCCACTTTCAACTCTATCCCCACCCAACCAGGCAAGATCACAATTCTGGGTACCTTGAAAGAAGGCAGCCGCAGGGCCCCTCGCAGTCCTGATCCAAAGGCGAAGGCTTCAATGCCAGTGGTTCCGCCACTCTTGGCCCAGTCTACGAGGGACAGCAGGCCTGGCTCCTTGAGCTTTGTCTTCTCTTTATCCTCCTCCTTGGCTTGCTGTTTAGCTGCATTCTGGAATGGCTGCAGGCAGTAGGGGGACTGAGCCCCAGAACCCAGGTGCTCCCTCCTGCCTCCTGCCTGAGAACTACTCCCAGGCCCCAGGAATACAGAAAGGCATCCACTCACTTCTCCATTTGACACACATCTACGCCACACCTCCCTCCACCAGACCCTATACAGGTATCTTCTCAAAAGTCCGCTCATTTCGTCTATCAGTCTCACAAAGCTGCTGCTATTACTCCCACTCTACAAATGGAGACACTGCAGAGCGAAGCCCAGAGAGATTTACAGGCTTCGTCTGCCGCAAGGCAGCGGTGGAACCAGGACAAATCTTCAGACGCCTCCTTTTTCTACTGTTCTGGGTACCCCCCAACCCCTCTGTGCTCAGCTGTATGGACCACTGAGCGCCTCGTCTCTCCACTCACCCTGACCACCTCTTTCCTGAGCTGTGTAGCCTGAAGAAGCCAGAGGTCTATTTCCATCAATGGAACCCTGGTCTCTCTAGTCCCAGGCACTGGCCCTCACCTTGGCCTTTTCTTCCTTGCTCTCCCACCACTGGTCAAAGGCTCCAAAGGCCACGTTCTCCACCATCTTGCGGTTGAGGTCTCGCTGCATGATGCTCTTCATCTCCTGGACCAGGGTAGCCAGTACGCGGCCCACGGTGCCTGCCGATGGTAGGGCCTTGCCCTCAGCCATTTCTGCTTCCTCCCGGGGGGGCAGCCGGGCCTCTTCTCCTGAGACTGAGGAGGGCAGGGGCTCGGCTGCCATGGGCAAAGGCAGGTGGTAGGCCTCCCGGGAGTATGCCCCTCGACCTTCTTGCCCTTGAGCATACAGAGCGTATGGTAGGCCATAGGCTGCCTCTTGGTGGGGCGGGAATGGGAGGAAGGCCTCCCCAAAGGCCCCACCGGGGGGACCAGCTGAGGTCGCGGTCAATCCTTTGCCTTGCCGCAGCTGGTGGAGCCGAGTTAACATCTGGGTCTGCATCTGGAAGGACATGGGCATTCCTCCCCACTGAGCCCCAAGTCGATCCATAAACAACATATCAAGTGACCCTTAATAGTTTACAAAAATACTTCTAACGTCTGTTACTATGTTTGACAATCACCAGCAGAGAAAAGCATCCATAACTCTATTGCACAGGCTTAAAGAAAATTGACCTGCAGAGTGGTGAAACCTGAATTCAAACCCAGTCATCTCAAGCTGGACCCCACCATCCTCCTCATCCTGTTAACTACAGCAGTACGATGACAGCCCTGTCTCTTATACACATCTGGGTGTCGGGGCCGGAGGGGGTGAGCCGCCCCTGTCGTCATCGGAGATTTCCATGTCCTCTCCAGAAGAGCATGGAGAAGCCTGTGGGGCACAAAGGATGGTCACAGGAGGCTACCACCGGTTCCATGGACTTTTCCCCAAATCTCCGTTCTCTTGCCCAGTTGTCTTCCTTCCTCCCCTGGGCCCAAGCCTGCTCTCCCAGATCCCAGGCACTTCCGTGGGCAGACCCCAAACTCACCTGGTTCTGTCCGTTGGCCTTGGGCGACTCCCGGGTAGCGCCTGGTTCCCCACTCCCTGTAGGTGCCACATCCTCAAAACTCGCCGGGGCTGGAGGGGGTGTGCAGGGCCCGTGACCAGACCCAGAAGGGGCCTCGCTCCCTGTGTCCCGAGCCCCCGGGCCCGTGCTGCTGTTCTCTTCCTCTTCCTCAGTGTCAGAGGCCAGGAAGGAAAACTTGGAACGCTGCTCCTTCAACAACATCTCAATGCGGGAATCCAGGCTGCTGTGCTGAGCGAAGGGCACGCTCTCATTGGTGGTCTCTGGGGCTGGGGAGCCGGAACGGGCTGGTGAGGCTGGGCGTGGGGAGGTTCGAGCTTCTTCTCTCTCAGGGCTGGGCCCCCCGCCACCCCCTCCTCCACCAGGTTCTGGAGGCTCTGGGGGCGGAGCTTCAGACGCAGGAGGCCGGTAGTCCTGGTCAGCAGGCCGGTTGGGCTCGGGGGGCAAGTAGGAGGTGTAGGATGGCGTGAAGCGCTCAGCAGTATTTTCGGCAAAAGAGGCCCCGGGAGGCTCCTCCCGAGTTGCCCGCCGGGGCGGGTAGGAAGCATGGCGTTGGTAGCGATTCCAGCTTTCGTAATACGTTGGGTAGTTTGAGTCGGAACCGCGAAAGTGAGAGGAGGAGGAAGAAGAGGAGGACGAAGAGGACGAAGACAACGAGGAGGAAGAGGAGGCGGCAGCGGCGGGGGCTGCAGTGGTGGCGCAGATGGTGGCAGAGGTGGTCGTGGGGGCCGAAGAGGCGGTGAAATGGCGGCGGGAGAAGGAATCTTGGTAGCTGTTCTCTGACCGCCGGGGCTTGAAGGAGGTTGAAGTGGTGCTGGAGGAAACGTGCAGCGGTTAGTGGAGTGCAACTCTGTATGACTAAACCCCACTGCCCCGGCCATCAGCACCCAAAGCCCTTCTACACTGCCCCCAAAGGGAGATCTAATGGCTGTTAGGTTCCTAGCCACAGAGTAAATTCCCCGAGGACAGGGGTGTGTTGGCTGAATCCGCAAGGAACCAATAAGACCAACTATTCCCAACTCCCTCTTTGAGACTTTGAGTTTCTTCTTCCCAGGCAGCTCCCCGCCTCTGGGGGGTCTCAGAGGGGCTTTCCGCTGCACCTGCTGGAGTAGGCAGAGTCCTGAGAGTAGGGGGTGCTGCCCCGAGACGTGTAGGGGGTTCCTTGGGAGGACTGAGGGGTGAACTGGCCGAAGGAAGACGGGGTGTCCTGTCGGCTGCTGGAGAAACTTGTGTCTTGGGAGCAGGGGGTGCCGTTGCCGGGAGTGCCCACCACAGCTGAGCCTGCCGGGAAGGCAGCTGTGTCTGACGAGGAGCGGCGGCGGGAGTCGGTCTGGGGGGAGAGAGTGCAGCAGGGGGAAACGAGAGGTCAAGCACCATTTGACAACATGACCTTCACCAAACCAAGATCCTCGATCCCCTGCTTTTGGAAAGCAGTGAGGCGTCCTTTTTCTGGCTCTTCCTATACTTTAACAGGAGAAGTCCGTAACTCCCCAAAGGCTGCCCCTGGCGTCTAAGTACCGCGCCCATGGGGTGAGGGCGTCGCCAACTATGAGCTTCTCACCGTCTCTGTGGCTGCACCAGAACCTTGGAACTTCTCACTCAGGGCCTTGCCCCCAGTGGGCACCGTCTGAGGGGTGTAGGAGCCGTTGACAATCAGTTCATAGTATTTCATTCGTTGTTGACCTAGAGGGAAGAGAATGGGAACTGACAGAGTCACATGGACGAAATGACTCCTTTCAGATTTTGTATTCCTTTTTTCTCAGGCCTCAATTTGCTAAGACTTCCTGGAGCCTAGGGGCTTTAAGTTCTGCTACCTAGTCTCTACTCAGTAACTACTACAAACAACATATCAAGTGACCCTTAATAGTTTACAAAAATACTTCTAACGTCTGTTACTATGTTTGACAATCACCAGCAGAGAAAAGCATCCATAACTCTATTGCACAGGCTTAAAGAAAATTGACCTGCAGAGTGGTGAAACCTGAATTCAAACCCAGTCATCTCAAGCTGGACCCCACCATCCTCCTCATCCTGTTAACTACAGCAGTACGATGACAGCCTGAAGGTTGAACTCAGCCCACCATTGTGATTTATTTGCCGTACACAATCACTTAAAGTATTGGGAAGGGTGAGGGAGAAACCCACTAGTTTGGGACTTTCCCAGTGGTCCAGTGGCTAAGACTATGCATTCCCAAGGCAGGGGGCCCAGGTTTGATCCCTGGTCAGGGAATTAGATCCTACATGCTGCAACTAAGAGTTTGCATGCCACAACTAAAGATCCTGCATGCTGCAACTAAGACCCGGGTACAGCCAAATAAATAAGTATCTTAAACAAAAACAAAACCCATGAGATTTCACACAAAAAACTAGATTTTGGGCTTAAAAAAAATCTGTTAGTCTTCATCCCCGTGTACAAATTGGCTAGTGTCAGCTAATACCTAGCACCTTCAGATGCCACTAGACAGTTGCCACAGTCCCCACCCCTCCCTACCGCTATTTAGCACAGAAGTCCAGACTGCTTCACTTACCTCAGCTGCTGCTGCTTAGTCCCTCAGGCGTGTCTGACTCTTTGGGACCCTATGGACTGTAGTCCACCAGGCTCCTTTGCCCATGGAATTCCCCAGGCAGAATGCTGGAGTGGGTTGCCATTCCCTTCTCTGGGGGACCTTCCCAATCCAGGGATCAAAACCAGATCTCCCACACTGCAAGCAGATTCTTTACCATCTAAGCTACTAAGGATGCCCATCATTCACCTATATATGTCCCTAATTCTCCATCCAAAATTTCAAAAGCCAATGTTTTTTAGAACTTGGTGCCAAAACCTGACCTGAGGCTATTTACCATCATTTTTAATGGCACCCCACTCCAGTACTCTTGCCTGGAAAATCCCATGGACAGAGGAGTCTGGTGGGCTACAGTCCATGGGGTCGCTAAGAGTCGGACACGACTCAGTGACTTCACTTTCATGCACTGGAGAAGGAAATGGCAACTCACTCCAGTGTTCTTGCCTGGAGAATCCCAGGGACGGGGGAGCCTGGCGGGCTGCCGTCTATGGGGTCGCACAGAGTCGGACACGACTGAAGCGACTTAGCAGCAGCAGTAGCAGTGTGACTCTTCAGATCGTTTCTCACAAAATACAGGCATACGCTAAACCAGAGGGTGCTGCCCCAGCCCGGCCAGAGACAACACGCAAAAGCCCCTATCTGCACCATAATCTCTCTATAAAATTCTGACGTGAGAAACACGTGGCCCAAGAGTTTCAGAGGAGAAATCATGGACCTGACTACTTGCTGGGCCCCAAGAGGAATTTGCGCGTACCATCTCCGTCTGAGCCCAACCCTGGGCAGCAGGCGGGGGAGCCCTCACCTTTGATGTCGAGCTGGGCATGAATAATGTTGCCCATGACGGAGGTAAGGTGGAGGTTTTTGACTGTTTCCTTGGCTCCCCGAGTGCTGGTGAAGAGCACGCGGGCCAGGCCCAGGTGCTTGCGAGTACGGGGGTGGAGAAGGATCTCCACCTCTTCCACCTCACCATACTTTCGGCACATGTCCTTCAGGAAGGTCTCCCGCACGTTGTCATTCAGCCTTGCGAATGTCACTTCTTTCAGTGGGATCTGTCCGATATAGAACTCATCCAGCTGTGGAGGGGACAGGAGTTAAGTCTGGAGTCTCACTACTGATCACCATGCCTTGCCCCATTGGGAAACTTTAGTGAGATCCATGAGGCTGAGAGGGAGAGAATGGGGAAATCAAGAGACAAGGGGATGGGGAAGGGGGTCCCAACAAAGGATACATCTGTCCTGACCCCTCTCTTCCCTGAATTCTCTGCACAGAATGATGGCAAGAACCAGAAAAAGAAATGTACAAAGTGAGAACTAAACATTCATAGAAGGAACCAGTTATATGAAAATAATTCACTAGCTCAGCTTTCACCAAGTGATTCTCAAGGACGGGGCACTAAGAATACAAAGATGGAGAAGAGAGTTCTATGCAGAAAAGCATACAGGACACGTAATCAGAACACGCACAATCAGAACACAACTGTCAACAAAGGTGCAGACAGGGTGTTTGGGAGCCCAGAGAATGAAACCTTTGCTTAGAGAAGTGGCAGGAAAAAATTCATAAAGGTGGTATCATTCATACTGGACTTTTCGGATAAACAGGAGTTCACCATAATGACGGGACCTGTAGGGCACACAACTATAAAATAACTTGGCATTGCCTAGAAACTGCAAAGCACACAGTACAAGAGAGCACAGGTATGCACTATCGAGGCAGGAGATGAGGCTGGCCAGACTAGTAATCATACATGCCAATGCACAAAAAATGTGAACTTGCCAACAAAAATAAAATAAGATGACAGGAAAACCAAAGAGATAAATGACAGCAATAAACGGAGAAGAGAACAGAGACAGGGAAACCAGGGAAAACGAACATAAGACTCTGTATTAGAGGAATGGCAACAGAAACAGAAAAATTAATGTAAAAAGAAAAAAATGTGTTTAGAAAAAGAGTCAGCACAACGTGGCGACAGATTAAGGACAGAAAAATCATGGGATGACACCCAGGTTTCCAGCTTCTGCAGCTGAGCACATGGTGTGGCCATTCATCAGCAAAAGGAAAATGGAAAGAAAAGCAGGACAAAGGGGGTGAAGATAACTGTTTCACATCTCCTGAGCTTGAGATTTCTGTGGGGCCTCCAGATGGAGCTGTCCCTCCACCAGGCAAATAAGTCTGGCGTTTCAAGAGATCTGGACGTCATCAACACTTCAGTAATAGTCAAAGTTGTGGATGGGAAAGACATTGTCCAGGAAAAATATACAATGTGAAAAAAGAGGGAAGCGGGAACCCCACAAGTGACTTATTAAAAAGGAAGAATAAAGAGTTCACAAAGGAGATTAAGAACCACCAGTTTTCTAGACCCAGTCTTCCAAGGACTGATGAGTATCCTGCTGGACAGAGACATGGGAATCCTCTGAGGAAAAAACACAGAATAAGAGAGGAGCAGAGGACTCCAGGGATGGAGTCCCTGGCACTGTCACTCCCCTTAACCGAGATATTGGGGTAACACACAGGGTACTATTTTGCTATGCACGGTCTAGAAGTACACAGTGACAGGTGTAGCAGCTGGACCTGTCTTCACCCTTCAAAAAGTTAACACCCTTTTTGAGACACCTAACATACACCTTTCTAGAAAATAAACACACCTCCTGTCCACAACAACTCAGTCTCAGCCTCAGAGATTATGAGATCTGTTTTAGACTCTTTCACTAGGAAAACCCCCTTTCCCTATGCTACATTAAGACTAGACTACCAGGATGGAGCCTCCACACCCTCCAAGGGCCACCACACCAGGAGACTAGCAGAAACATACCTTAAACTTAGGGACTGGGAGGGAAAAGTCTCTGTTTTTGGACCTGACGTGGCAACGGGGGTCTTGGAGGTCCTCCACTGGTATATACTTTGAGTCCTAGGAAAATAATCAGGAACAGAGAGACAGCTCAAGGTGAAACCACAGTGTTGATCTCTAGAGCCCCTCTGGAGATCCATGAGCAAAAGAGCTGGGCTCTGGTTGCCTACTTTGAAGAAGGCAGGTTCTAGGTTATGAGCAGAGGTAACAGAGGAGATCGGGTTTGAGTTCCCCAGATCTGGGGAAGGCCTGGGACACTCACGTTGACACTAAAGTGGATTCCATCGTATCTGTACACCTTTTGAGAAGGCCTGCGTAGGGCAGGGTCCAAGGCAGGATCCACGATGAGCTTGTAGTTCCGCCACTGGAAGCTCGGGGCCTTCTGCCCATCTCCCCCACCTTCCTGATCCATCTTTGCTCATTTACACTGCGAGGAAAGAGGGATAAGCAAAGGGGTTCACGACTTAGGCCTAACTCTCTTGCTGCCCCTCACTGACTAGCCCCGACTCCAGGTAACTCTCATCACCTCAGTTTCCATACCTCACTCACCATGACCCGAGGCTCCCCCAGATTTTCTCCCAAGTACCTTCTTTCACCATAACACCCCATCCTCTCTCCACCTCCCAACTCTCCCCTCTGGCCCCCAGGCCCATCTCGCGCCCCCTTACCTTCCCGTTCTCCCTAGCGCGCGCCCCACTTGGCCTCGGCGCAAGACCCCTCCCCCGCCCCCTGGCAGGCCAGATGTGTATAAGAGACAGATCTGGGTCTGCATCTGGAAGGACATGGGCATTCCTCCCCACTGAGCCCCAAGTCGATCCACTAGCTCTAAGGAGTTCACAAAGTCATAGATGTGGGGGGGTGGCGGAGGAGGAGGAGGGTACTTCAGGCCCCGCCCCCTCCCGCCTCCTCACCGGCCAGCGGCCCAGGCCAAGCCCGGCTCCCGCTCCCACACACCGCTCCCGTCCCCGCGCCCCGATCCTCTGGCCAAGAAGTGGCACCTCTTCGGGGCGTTGGAAACACCGCGAGACCGAGCCCGAGACCCGGCTTCGGCCCTGAATCCGGGCGGGGGGTGGGGGAAACGCGCGCCGCTGCCCTCTCCTCCCGCCCCGGCGCGTTCTGCCCCCCCATCTCCGCGCACGCGCGGCGCGGCCCCACTCACCCGCTCGCGGCGAGCGGCTCCCCCTCCCCCCACCCCGCGCGGCACCTCAGCGGCGCGAGGCGGCGGCGGCGGCGGCGGCGACAGCGCGAGACCCGGCCCCGCAGCGGTGGCGGCGGCGGCGCCCCCCCACCACCACCTCCCCGGCGCGCGCACCAAACACCACCGCCACCTGCGCGAGGCCCAGCGGGCACAGCTTCTATATTCGCACTTTCGCCACGGGCGACTCCGGGAGACCCACGGGGCCGAGGATAGCGGCTTCGCCTCGGCCGGCGACCTGTGAAGCTCAAGAGTTGCGGCCCATTGAGCCTGGAGTTTGGCCGCATCCCCCGGAGAATGGACTTCACCGCGACTATCCAGCTGCTCTGGCCTGGGACCCTTGGCGAATCGGCGGCGGTGAAAGCAGCGACTAATCCCAGAGGAAAAGGGGGCGGGGCGAAGGGGAGGAGGCCAGCCAGAGCTGGGGAGATTTGAGTGGCGCGTTGAACAGGCGCAGATTCGTCAGGCGGGCGGGGCGAATCGGTAGACGGGATGCGCGCTCCTTTTCTCCTCTTTCCTGCCCCTTCCTTAAGCGATCAAAGGTCTGAAAGGCTGCAGATTCGCCACGAGTCTTGGCCTCAGCTGTTGCCTCCCTTCACCAGCCTTGGTGGAGTCAAGAAAATAATGCCTGGTTAGCCAAGCCCTGTTGGCAGAGTCAGCCGCTTTTCCTGAATCTTTCTTACTAGCACAACTCAGAGGACTGCTCAGTTCCGACCTGGGGTAAATGGTTACGGAGTCCGATGAGAATTTTCAGCCGAGTATGGAGGGGCCCGAGAAATTCGGAGGAGGAGCCGGCCTAGCGAATCTGCGAATTATTTAGTGGGTGGAGCCAAGGCTCCGCGCACAGAGGGCGTGGTCAGCGTGCGGAGCCCGGCCTCTTCGGGGCGCTTCCTGTAGGACCCTCGGAAACCCGGGCGGGCTGGGAGGGGCGCCCAGGAGATGGAAAAATACCACCAACAACGGTGACTCAGGCTGTTTGGCGCCTCACGTAATGCAAAGAACGTTTTCCTCCCATTATCCTCTTTGGGCAGTTTTTTAAGATGCCCATTTGACAGATGGGGGACACTGAGGCCGGCAGAGCGTGCCGCACTTTGCCTGTACTGGCCCGCCATTAGTGATTAAATCTTAGTCTGTGTCAAAGTTATGTGATAAGGGTGAGTCCTAAAGGATCTTGAACCGGTCCTGTAAAAAACGATAAATTAGGTCGTACGTGAACTAGGGTGGGCTGGTCGATTTCCCAGATTATCATGGTCCCAGTGCCCGCCGTTTTCAGTAACCGTTTTATGCCGTTTTGTGCAACCCTCTGCCCCGCCTCGCTTACGCAGTCCCGCCGCTCGAGGGCAGCACCAGCCCAGGCTTAAACCTGAGACCTGGGCTGAGGTCGCCCTGATGCTCGGCATCCTTTTTCTTAGGCTTAGACGCAGGTATCTTGGTCTCAGGGTAAAGGCACTCCCAGGCACTGTCAGAGCTGAGGGGATGCCCTAAGTTCCAGACTTTTTGATGTATGACCTTGGGCAAGTCACTAACTTCGAAAAGCTTTAGATTCTTCCTCTGAAAATAGATGTTAATTACTGTTATGCAGAACTATTGTAGGCATTAAAACAGTGCAGGAAAGGCCCCTGAGGCCTGGTTCATGTAAATTCACACTTTTAAGGAATAGGAAAAGCGATTTGTCCAAAATCTCAACACCAAAAGAACCCTTCTGGGAAAGGCTTAGGACCCTTTACAAATTTAAGGAAAATGAGGCTGAAGAAATAAATTTACAATGGGAACAGGGGTAATGAAATCAGATTCTTTCTCTGGTCCTAGTTCAAAGACACTCCTTTTCTCAAGCGAAAGGTTCCCCTTGTGATACAATAGTAAAGGTGGTTCAAGTTTTCCCTGACGGTGTGTGGCTTTCGGAAAGATCCTCAACCTTCTTAGGTTGAGGCTTCCTTATCTCTGAAATAGTAGTCATAAAGACTTGTCTCTTGAGGTGATTGTTAAATCAGTTAAATAAGCTAAATAAGATGACCAATGAGAAGCCCCCAGTATGTAGTAGTTAAGAAACTTACACTAAAAGAAACTTAATGTTGTTGTTCAGTTGCTAAGTTGTGTCCAACTCTTTGCAACCCCATGGACTCCAGCATGCCATGCTTCCCTCTCCTTCGCTATCTCCTGGAGTTTGCTCAAATTCATATCCATTGAGTTGGTGATGCTATCTAACCATCTTATCCTCTGCTGCCTCTTCTCTTGCCTTCAATCTTTCCCAGCATCAGGGTCTTTTCTACTGCCCTTCACATCAGGTGGCCAAGAACTGGAGCTTCAGCTTCAGCATCAGTCCTTCCAATAAATATTCAGGGTTGATTTCCTTAGGATTGATTGATTTGATCTACTTGCAGTCCAAGGGATTCTCAGGAATCTTCAGCACCACAACTCAAAGGCATCAGTTCTTCAGCACTTAGCCTTCAACTCTTGCATCCATACATGGCAACTGGAAAAACCATAGCTTTGACTGTACGGACCTCTGTTGAAAAAATGATGACTCTACTCTTTAATATGCTGTCTAGGTTTGTCATAGCTTTCCTTCTAAAGAGCAAGTTTCAATTTTGTGGCTGCAGTCACTGTCCGCAGTGATTTTGGAGCCCAAAGAAATAAAAATCTATCGCTGTTTCCACTTTTCCTCCTTCTGTTTGCCATGAAGTGATGGGGCTGGATGCCATGCTCTTAGTTTTTTGAATGTTGAGTTTTAAAACAGCTTTTTCACTCCCATGCTCAATGGAAGAGACAGAGACCCTGGACTCAGTAACAAGATTGCAAAACCCTTTAGCCTAATTCAGTCTCCACATTCGGAAGCTACTGGGCCCTGTCAGCACTAGAAGGGAGTCAAGCCTGGAACCTTCTCTCCTCCACCCCTACCCTGCCCTCAGGGATACTTGCCTCCACTTGGCTCTTAAGAACAAGTCCCTGTTCCTGAGGAGGCCTCCTCTTCACTCACAGCCACAGCGACATGTGTAAAACACAGTTTATTATACAAAACTAGGTGCATCAAAAATTCAGTGTCAGAATAGTTCTGTATTCTAAGGGCTATGGAATGGACCTGCTTCCTTATCACCTCAATCTTTGCTAGGGAGTCAGGCTGGGCACGCGGCCCCCCCAGCCCTGGACCAGGAGAGTAGGAATCAGTTATAGAAGCATGAGTGTGTGTCTAGGGCAGTGGGGCAGGCATTTGAACCTCCTCCAAATAGCGAAGCTCTCCCTTGGAAAGGCTGGCCCTATGCTTGGGGGAGAAACACCTAAATCCCTCTCTACCCAAATGCCAAAGCGAGAGTGTGGAAATCAAAATCTGAGAATGGAGGAAAGCTTAAAAAAAAAAAAAAAGCCAACCATAAAACAGATTCTACAGAAGTAAAATAAGGATTGGCTGCCTTCTGGGGCAACTGGATGGGCGTGTATCCTTTTGACGTTCTCATTCTGTCTGGGGGCAAGTGGCTAAGAGCACCGAAGGTCTTACTGGGGTCTCCCCGCCTCCCCTTTACCTGCTGCAGGAGCTTGGACCGAGGACCTTCCACTTAACTCTCATTCTCCTCCCAGCCCCCTGGGTGTAGAGTAAAGCTTCCAAAACCCATGGGGCAGACTAGACAGGGAGAATCCCTGGGAATGTGGGAGCTGCCCCAAGGTCCAGCCCGAAGGACCCTGAGGGAAGGAATCTGTTTTCCACCTGAGAGTGGCCACAGGAAGTGGCTCCACGCAGGGCCGCAGAATGGGGTTGGTAGATCCGGGGCCTATGACTGACCCCTGGGGCAGGCAGTGCTCTCAGCCTTGGGCTAACACCAGCCTCATACCGCCTGAAGCTCCCCCTGCAGGCGACTCAGCTCCTCTAGCTCTTGCTTGTGGCGGTCAGTCTTGTGAGCCACCAAGGAGCGGTAGAAATGCAGGGCAAAGGCCACAAACACTAGCCCTACAGGTACCATGATTGCCGTGGAGGCCATGGCGGCTTGCCAGCCTGGTCCATGGGCCGCACCACCACCACATGCTTGCCGTGGGGGGCAGGCCTCAGGGGCCTCAGCCTGTGATGGGGCTACAGAAGCGGAGGACGGCTTAGAAGCTGGACCAAGGGAGGTGGCCACTGGTGGCAGAGTCTCAGGCAGCTGGGAGGCAGGTCCCATTGAGCCTGATGTGCCCAAGGGGGCCCCGATGGGCACAAACTTGACCCAGCCAACCAGGACAACTTCAGCCAGAAAAAGGAAGGTGCCCAAGGCAGTGGAGAAGCCCCAGGCCAGCTCCACGTAGCGGTGGAGTCGCTGGTGTGGAGACTGGTGGACAGAGTTGAGGTTGTGGATGTTGCTAACAGCTTCAATGTGAGGCAGCAGACAGGTGGAGACCATGAGTGCAAAGAGATGCACGGCCACCAGCACGG
Organism: Cephalophus harveyi; assembly: GCA_006410635.1. Taxonomy (NCBI): domain Eukaryota; kingdom Metazoa; phylum Chordata; class Mammalia; order Artiodactyla; family Bovidae; genus Cephalophus; species Cephalophus harveyi. Next base: position 184,692 of record SJYT01013210.1, on the reverse strand, counting down.
TGGTGCAGGCACTGAAGGCCACCAGCAGGCCCGGCGGGTATTCGTGGTTGCTCTCCAGCTGCACCTCAACCATGGCCACCTGCGGGGATAAGAGGGGTGGGTTGAGTGTCCATGACCTCATCAGTAGAGGGTTTTTTTGCCTGTACATCACTGATGTATCCCTAAGACCTAGAACAGTGCTTGGTAGAAAGAAGGCCCCCATGCTTTAAGTGAATAAATGGACAACCTTGGCAAGGCTCTGTCCTCTTCCAGGCCTTGGTTTCCCCTCCTGGGGGGAAATTAGAGGGTTGGATGACATGTTTCTGACCATCTTATCTTTTATAACACAGGGGCCCGGGACTTCCCTGATGGTCCAGTGGTTAAGAATCTGCCTTGCAATGCAGGGGACAGAACTAAGCTCCTACATGCCTCAGAGCAACTAAGCCCACGAGCGGCAAATGGAGAGTCTGTGGGCAGCAATATGTCCAATGTGCTGTAACTAAGACCCAATGCAGCCAAATAAATAAGTTTAAGATAATTTTTAAAAAGATGCACATCATTTTCACTTAAAAAAAATAGGGGTTAAAAAAAGCACAGGTTCTGGAGCGGGGCTGCCTGGGTTCATTTTCAGTTGTACAAACTGTGTAATCTTGAGCAAGTGGCTTAGTTCTCTCTGTGCCTCCCTTTCCTTATCTGGAAAATAGGGATGGATAGCAGCACCTACCTGCCTTATAGGGTTGTTGTGAAAATTTAATGATACATTTAGAGATACATCAAGTGAAAAGAATAGTGTGAGGTACACAGTATGCTCAAGTAAATGTTTGCTGTTATTATTAGAGTTAACACTGAAGTCCAAGGCCAGAGTTTGCAAACTGGCACACCACAACCCAAGCCAGCTTGCAAACATGTTTTGCTTGGCTCAGACAGTGCATTTTATTTTTTTTTAAGAATTGTTGCCAACTTCTAAAACTCAAGAGATTTCATGTAAATATCCCTATTTCCAGATCCTCATGGAAATTTGGAAGATCTGATTACAAAAGGCTCATATTCCTGCATGGCAACTATGTCAGAGGTGAGTCATGGCTGCTCCCTTTGCACAGGTGATGACGGTCTCTTGAAAGCCACAGTCCCCACCCAGCCAACTTGACATCCATATCACCTGTGTGGTCTTTGCACATATTTGAGTTGATGATCTTGTTCTAGGGTTGTATAAATTTGGATCCTAGAGCTAAACTGACTAAATTCAAATCCTGCCACTTACTTGCTGTGGATCCGTAGGCAGGTATCTTAATATTTCTGATCCTATTTTCTCATTTATAAAATAGTTTTAGTAGTAGTACCTACTTTGTAGGATGATAGGAAGATGATACGCATTAAAGCCTTAAGCATAGTGCCTGGTACTTAGTGATGGTTCAATACAATTTATATAATGTTATTCTAACCCAGGTCACCTGAATTCCAGGATCAGGTTCTTTCCCCATGCCTGGTTCTTGCAGGATCCATTAGATTGCTCTGGGCTGGGGCAAGGAGGAAAGTGCAGAGCCGGGAGGGTAGTAGTAGGAAGGCAAGGCTGAGTATTTTGGGAAATTGGGCCATAGCGGATGTTAAGCAGTGTTCTACAGACAGCAATCTGGGCCAGACCTAGTCTTGGTTTCTCCCGGAGCCTGATTCAACCTTGCTCATCCCTGACAGGACTGGGGCCAGTCTGGCTCCCAGAACCTACTCGTCTGGCCTCTTGATCCTGCAGAGAAGGTCCTGGCCCTTAAGCTGTCACCTCAGCAACCTGCAAGTTCAGCAGCAGGCAGGATTGTCTCCTTGGGAACACGCTGGACCATGGGGGGTTGGGGGTGGGGCAACTCCCTCAGCTGGGTCCCCAGGGCTGCTCTCCTTTCTCTGCAGTCTGTACAGGTGAAGGGGAGCATTCCCCGTTCCGAGATGACCCCCACATCGGGCAGGGTGAGCTGGCCTGTGGATCCAGGACCCTCACAGAGAAAACCATAGATCTAAGGATGACCCTTAGGGATAGAAATGTTCCTGCCCATCATCCGAATACAGAGGCTGTGACACAGAGAGAGGCAGGGACTAACTCAAACCACCCAGGGCTAATGGCCCCTTTTTATCCCCATCTTGATACCCCCATTTCCAGGAGGACCCCTCTCCAGCCCATTTTCTCCTTTTTCCTGTCATGATGGTGGGATATCCTGGACAAGCAGTCCAGCGACCCTGGGTCTCAGTTCCTCCTGTACCCTTCAGCTGCTGGGCCACCGCCCCGCTCTGGGCCTCGGTTTCCATCAAGAGGGAGTCTCAGCCATTCTGATGCGAGTCTTGCTCTGACGTGCCTGGATCCAGGATCTGATGACAAGAATCAGCTCATCTTGCTTGGGGTAGCTCCCTGGCCGGCTACAGAGGGCGCGCCCTTCCATGATCTCACAATTTCCCACTGGCCAGCGATGAGGGGGCGGAGGCCTGTCCAGGGTCACCCAGCTGGCCACAGGCAGGAAGGAGCCAGGACCTGTGTCTGCGGATGTCTCCTCACCCTGGGACCTCCCTCAGCCTGCTTCCTGTGAGGCCTCTGCTGGACCGTTAGCTGCTTAGCATCTGCCCACATTTGGAGTTTATCATCTCTAGAATCGTGCTTCCTAGGCAGCTTTCTCCCCAGAGACTCCCTCAGAGGTATCTTCTGAGAGCTTTCCCAGGCCACCACTAAGCAGTCTTCATGTCTGCTAGGGCCTGGCCGCCCTCCTCCTGTTGGATGACCGCTCCATCCAGTTTATTCTCACCCCCTGCATCCTTGAAGTCATCCTTCAGCCCCAACCAGCTCGGATTTGCTGTTGAGCCTGTGGTGGGGACCCAGAAACCACTCCTGCCGTGCCCTGCCCCTTCTGGAGCTCTGCGCTGTCCTTGCATATGTATGCCCCGTGATGTGTGTCCCCAGTGACGCGCTTAGGATGTGCTTATCCTCCTCGGGCCCAGTTTATGCTAGGAGCCACCCCCACACCCATTGAGAGAGAGAGAGAGAGAGAGAGACTTGCGTCGAACCTTGGGGCCTTGTTTGCTCCCCCTTTTCCCTTTGAAAGACCGGTCTTTCCCACTGCTCCACCCTGTCTCCCTTAGCTACCTGTTCACCTTGCCTCCGACCCGTTCCCCCCCCATGGGCTTCACCCCCACCCTGTGATTCCCTTCCCTCCCCTCACCATGGCGAAGCCCGAGAGCAGGGCAGACGTGCGGCTGGAGGCTTTGAGCTTGGCCCGGCTGAGGTAGAGGCGGCGCCAGCTGAGCGCCCGCAGCGAATGCTGACTGGCCCCCATGAGGTCCAGGTAGCCGCGATGCACGAACTCCCGGTACGTGGCCGAGCCCGCGGGGCTCTCGGCCTCCGGGTTCAGCGGGGCCTGTTCGCCCGGGTCCCCCTCGCCGCCCTTCATCCTGGGGCCGCGGCACCAAGCGGGCTGGTCCGTCAGGGCGGAGCCGAGTCACTTCTGGGGCCCCAGCAGGGCGGGCCCAGGTCTGGGGAAGGCCCCATGCCCCGGCGGGTCGAGCGGGGATGCGGGTGGCGAGCTCCCAGGAAGACGTGGCCCGGGCGGAGCAGGAAGAGCAGGCGACTGCGGGGAGCCCTAAGGGCTGAAGCCGAGGCCGAAACAGGAACTGGGGCAGAGGCGGAGCTGAGGCGGCCACATGATGGGGTGGAGCCGGGGGACCGTGGACAGAGATCCCAAGGGACCCCGAGACCCCAGTCCATCTAGGATGTCCTCTAGGTGCCTCAGCCCCACTGTGATGAACGCCGAGCCCGTGACTGGGAGTTTCGGATCCTGGACCACTCCAGGTACACCTGCACAGTCCAGACTCCTAACCCTCACCTGAACAGTGAACTCAGGGGAAGTGACCCCATCTCACCCTAGACTGCAGGAGACTCTGCAGCCTCAATTTCTGAGGCCCACTTAGACCTTAAGTCCCCCAGACCCATCCAAAGAGCCCCGTCCTCCCAGACCCTCAAAAAATACTCGGGTCATCCCCTCTAACTCCCACCCCCGGCATCCCTAACGCCGCAGACAACCACACGCGAACTCGGCGGCCCCGGCTGGAAGATTTTGAGTTTTATAGCAAACCATATTGTACAGACCCGGGGCCCAGGGGCCCAGCCCGGCTGGGTCCCCCACTTATCCCTCGCTGGGCTGCCTCCTCCCCCTCCCCAAAGCGGCCCTATCCTCAAGCCTTCTGCGAATCCCCAGGACCCCCTCCCCTCCGGCCTTTGGTCCACCCAGTCCCAGATGTGTATAAGAGACAGGGCCACAGGAAGTGGCTCCACGCAGGGCCGCAGAATGGGGTTGGTAGATCCGGGGCCTATGACTGACCCCTGGGGCAGGCAGTGCTCTCAGCCTTGGGCTAACACCAGCCTCATACCGCCTGAAGCTCCCCCTGCAGGCGACTCAGCTCCTCTAGCTCTTGCTTGTGGCGGTCAGTCTTGTGAGCCACCAAGGAGCGGTAGAAATGCAGGGCAAAGGCCACAAACACTAGCCCTACAGGTACCATGATTGCCGTGGAGGCCATGGCGGCTTGCCAGCCTGGTCCATGGGCCGCACCACCACCACATGCTTGCCGTGGGGGGCAGGCCTCAGGGGCCTCAGCCTGTGATGGGGCTACAGAA
>SJYT01013210.1:158368-179954 GCA_006410635.1 Cephalophus harveyi | reverse complement strand
AATAGGTCCAATCTGGCTCCCCAGGGAGACCCAGGCTGAGGGGCGGGACCTGGCCCCTGCCCCTACCACTGGCTCCCAAAGTCCCGCCCCGCAGAGAAAGGGGCAGGGGAGGGCCAAGAGTCGTTACTAAGTTCCCACGGCAACTAAGAGGGGCCATTTCCAGCCTTAGCACTGGCTTTGGGAGGTGTCCATTGGCTGCTAATTCCATGGCAACCAGGAGTGGCAGTTCCCTGGGCAAATGGGATACAAGGTTCCATGACGATGAAAGAGTGGGAAGAGCCAAGCTGGAGGAGTCCCATCTTCCCCATCACTGGGCTGGCCCACCACCCCCCACCCCCACCTCAGGGTCAGGAGGGGTGGAGCTGCTCAATACAGTAAAGCAAGAGAGCCTGGGGTGGTCCAGTCCGACCTGGGTGGTCCACCAGTCCAGTCTCAGTCCAAGCTGGTCCCGTCCCCTTAAGCTCTGGCTCCCCCAGGTCCGAGGTTCCCCCAGTTCAAGTAACACTTCAGTACAGATGAATGTTCAAGTATAGTGCGGGGAGGCAGGTAGGGGGCGGGGGTACCCCTCACCACTCCCCAGGGCGCGCTGAACAGCGGGCAGGCCCGCGGGCCCCACTCCTCAAGATAGCTGCCATTGTCAGTGACGTTCAAGGAGTCAGGGCTGGGGAGAAGGAACTGAAATCCGGGGAGGAGGAAGGAGAGGGGTGGCCCGAGGGGCTACTACCGCCCCCCTGCACCTGCTCTTGCCCCCCACCCCTCACTCAGCCCTGTTGCTTTCCCCTGGTTCCCCGAGTCCCCTCATCTCTGACACCTGGATCCCCAATTGCTCCTCTGGTTTCAGTTTTTGTATCCTGTGTGCAGATACTCTCCCCATTCGCCCTCCCTCAAACTGCACCTCAAACCCCCCTCCCACCAGCCCTTTGGCTCAGCAGCCCCCAGTACCTCTGACCCGCTTCCCCCAGGGGATGGACGATGAAGCAGGTGGAAGGGGGAGGGGATGGGAAGAAGAGACCCCCAGAGATATCAGTGCAGGGGGTAGAGAGTGGGGGAGGCTGGCTCGAGTCCCTGGGCAGGAACCCCAAGTCGTAAAACTCAGGAATCCCAAGTCATGAGGTGGGTGACCTGGCCTCCTGGCAGGGGTGAAATGAAGGCCTGAGGTCCAGGCTCCTGATGAGTCCTGGGGGAGGGTGGGGGGCACCCAACTAGCTGTCCTTGAGAAGCAGCTTCTCTTCTGGGCAGCGGAAGGGGCCAGGGGGCCCGGCGGCTGCCAGCCGGGCACAAGCTTCCGGGGAGAGCTGGCGGCAGGAGCGCAGGTCGAGGCGGCGGAGGCGCGGGCAGCGGCGGAACAGCGGGAGGCAGTGGTCCGTGAGGCGGTGACAACCTGAGGGTGGGGCGACGGCAGCTGAGACCAGAAGGTGAGCAAGGGGTCCACCTGGACCACAGGGCCCAGGAGGCTGGAAGTATGGAGAGAGAAGGGATGGCGCTTACCGGCGAGATTGAGGTGTACCAGGGTCTCTCGGAGCGGGGAGGTGGGGGCCGTGAGAAGGTGGACACTGGGATCCCCAACGTGGGCGCAGTGGCTCAGGTCCAGGGCACTCAGCTGGGGCGCGTGGCGCAGCAGGAGCCGCAAGGAGGCATCCGTGAGCTCCAGGCCGGCCAGGCGCAGCTCTGCTACCCCCTGCAGCCGCCCTCGGCTCTCCGTTTGCCCTGTGGTAGGCAAAGAAGAGGTCACCACCGTGGGCCGTTCCCATCCCCGCACCGGCTACGTCTGCACCCTCCTCCCTCACCACCCCCGACCTGCTCCCACTCTAAGGGAACCCTCGACTTGCGTTTTCTGTGTGGCTGGTGGCTTGCTCTTCTCCCCCAAACCCACACAAGCCGCCATCATTTCATCTGTCCACCGCTCACACTGCCTCCTCGGGGAGGCCTTCCACGATTATGCCATTTGAAACTATAACATTCCACGTACTCCAACTCCTTCCCTGCACTTTCTCCTCTTTTTCTCACTGACATATTTTTCTCTCTCCCACTAGAACAGCAGTCCTCAACCTTTTTTCGCACCAGGGACTGGTTTCATGGAAGACAATTTTTCCACGGACAGGGCTGAGGGAGGGGGGGACGCTTCAGGTGGTAATGGGAGCAACGGGGAGCCATGGGGAGTGACACTGGGGGTTGGGGACCCTTGCACCAGAATGCCACTTCCAGCAAGGCTGGAATTTTTGTCTGTCTTGTTCTTGATCTATGCACAGGACCTGGGACATAGATGCTTGTCAATATATAGTCACTCATCCAACAAATGACATCCCCAACAGGACAGCCTCCTGTCCCACCTCCTCACTTATCAAAAGAGCAATTCTCACAAGGGAGAAAGGGGGACGGGGTGACACCCGGAGCTGGGGCTTGACACAGATATACTGCTGACACTATGTATCAGATATGTAAGCAATGGGAACCTACTGTACAGCTCATGGAAGCTTCCCTACTTAGTGCTTTCTTGTGGCCTAAATGGAAGGAAATCCCCAAAAGAGGGGATGTGTATTTGTATACACATAGCTGATTTACTCTGCCGTACAGCAGAAACTAACACCACACTGTAGAGCAACTATACTCTGATAAAAATTAATTTTAAAAAAGAGCAGTTCTCAAATATATGAGACCACATTCCTCTTCTGGTGAAAACTCTCCAAGGGCACCTCAGAGAAGTCTAATCTACTTGGGAGAACATTAGAGTTCCTACAAGGTCTCACCCCTGTCTCAGCTCCAAATTCCTCTCCCTCCTTCAGAAACACTTGAGCCAAACTCCACAGGGGACCCTGCCCAAGGCCACCTGTGTTTAGTCCCCTGCCTGGCCAGGGTCCCTGGCTTTCCCGTCTGAGCTCAGAGACCTCCCCTTCCTCCATCTCTGGGGTAGAAGAGCTCCCACCTTTCATCTCTGCCCCCAAAGCTTTCCTTTATATTGTATCTACCATGATCCTACATTTCCATTTTTGTAGCTATGCTTGAGCACGCACTGTAGGCCAGGCAGCGGCTAAGTGGCAGCCTGCCCCTAGCCCAGTGACCCTCCAATTAGAGGAGAGAGAGAAAGAAAAAACTAGAGAGAGACAGAGACTGACTTCTGTATCTCCCTGGGCTGCTGGTTGAAACCAATTGCTGGCCCCGCCCCCAGGCAGCCTAACAAGTTCTCCTGGGACTTCCCTGGAGGTCCAGGTTAAGACTCTGTGCTTCTACTACACGGGGCATAGGTTCAATCTCTGGCTGGGAAACTAAGATCCTGCATGCCACATGGCATGGTTAAAAAAAATCCAGACAAAGGAAAAACCAAGTTCTCCAGCAACGCTGAGCTGCTGGTCCCGAGACTACGCTTTAAGAACCACAGCCTTGGGAGACAAGTTTTCTGATCATCATTCCTGTTTACAGATGAGAACACTCAGGCTTATATCCCCAAGCCTTACATCCTCAAGGTAACATGACTATGGATGAACAGAGCCAAGACACCAGGCCTTGTGACTCAGAAGTCCTAACTCTTAACCACAATGCTATCGGCTATCTAGGCCCCAGCCTCGCTCAGAAATAAATAAACTAGATCATACGACACCAAGTCAGGGAACTAGCCTGCTTTATGGATCTGCAAAGTGTTCACATTTTTCTTAATGACTGTTGCTACGTAAGAGGTGTGTGTTAGTCGCTCACTCCTGTCTGACCCCGACCAGGCTGCTCTGTCCATGGAATTCTCCAGGCAAGAATACTGGAGTAGGTAGCCATTCCCTTCTCCTGACTCAGAGATCAAACTCGGGTCTCCCACATTGCGGGCAGGTTCTGAGCCACCAGGGATGCTACATAAAAGGCCATTTTTATAAAGAAATTTTGATGTGGAGCTTTTCCCTGAAAAATTGTAAAATCTAGCATTACTGGGCTAACCCATTCACCCAACGACGATGCTGAAGCTGGGTGGAAAGGTGTATTCCCTAACATCCTACACCAAGCTCACCACTTCTGTAACCTGCCAGGCCACCTCTGGGCACCTACTTGGCAAGCTCAGAATTCTCTCCTCTTCTCTTTGAGGAGCTGAGAGCCTGGAGAGGGGATATACCTGCTGATGCCCTCAACCTCAGGCCACAGCTAAAGGCCAACAGAGGGAAGCGGAGGAAAGAGAGGTCTCGTGTGGCTGGGGCAAGGCCAGTGGGCTCAAGGAGGATTTCACTGAGGTGGGCCTTCAGGGATTTATTTGAATGAGAAGGAATGGGGAAAGGAAGGGTGGCCAGGCAGAGAACAGCAGGGGCAAAAGCAAGGAAGTAGGAAAACTTGCAGTGTTCGTCCAGGGATGCCACACGAGGACAGGAAGCCAAGGGGATAGAGGTGGGCGGACAGGACTTCCATGGTGCTCCAGCGTTAAGAATCCGCCTGCCAATACAGGGGACATGAATTCGATCCCTGGTGCAGAAAGATCCCACATGCCAAGGAGCAACTGAGCCCGTGAGCCACTACTGAGCCCAAGCACCAAAACCACTGAAGCCCATGTGCCCTGGAGCCCCTGCTTTGCAACAAGAGAAGCCACCACAATGAGAAGCCTGTGCATTGCAACAAAGAGTAGCTCCCACTTGCTGCAACTAGGGAAAGCCCGAGTGAAGCCAACAGAGACCTAGTGTAGCCAAGGGGGAAAAAAAAGTGGGTAGAGCCTCAAGGAGCATATTAGGCTTAGGGGGGCCTGGATGGCTCACCTCTGCGAGCTCCTGATAAAGGGGCTTAGAATGAAGTCAATTCAAGCAGGAGAAGATGGAGTTGGTCTGCCAGGCAACCGGCGCATTCTCACCTCACGGAACTCACTGTTCTCAACGCTCAGTCCAGCTCCAGGAACAGAGGGCCACGGGTGGGTGCTCAGATTTGGCCTGGCCTGTGTGACTTGCAGCTGTCACTCAAGCCCTCTGGGCCTCACCCAGAAATCCTAGTTCCTTCTCTATCCTAGTTCCTTCCCCTTCCTAGACTGCTGTGAGGGGGATGGGTTGGCAAGAAGGGAGCCATGAAAGAGAGCTGCCAAAGCAAGGTGCTATACTGAGCTGACAGTCTTTGACCTCATGGAGCTTAAGAACCTTGTAGGAGACAGATTTTAACCAAATCATTTCACCACTGTACAATGATATGCTACAAGGGGACTGCTCTCTGGAAGAGGGACTCTCATCTCAATGGAGAAGGAGATCTTGGAGGGCTTCTAGGAGGAAGTGACATTGATGCTGAGGCCTAGAAAGCGATTGGGTATCAGGCGAAGGAGAATAGAGCATTCTAGGCAAAGAGGAGTGGGCAAAGGCCCTGGGGCTGGAGGAAACTTGGCAAGGAGGCTGAGATGGCTGAAACGTAAGGATAGCATAGGTCAGTGGGAGCCAGACCAGTGGCCTTATCGACCGTGGTAAAATACTGATCTGCATCTAAAGAGCACCAGGGAACAACAAGAACGAGTGGAGAGCATGGGGTGATGTGGACAGACCTGATCTGGGTGGTTCCCCTGGCTTCATTATGGAAAACACACTGGTGGGGACCAGAGAAAATGCTGAGTATCCCAACTCCTGGCTAGAACTAGACGAAGAGCTCCAGGCCTCAGCACTCCTACCTCACACCTCAATAGGACCCCTAAAGTGACCAGGGTGTGCTTACCAGACCAGCCCCAGTTCCCAGCATCCCCTCTTTGCCAGCATGGTTCCCAGGCTTCACACAACTGCTTATTCCTTCACACTCCCTGGGAAAACCCTGTCTCTTTCAGGACTCAATTCAAATAGCACCTCCTTAAGAAGGGCTTTTCTCATCGCCCTCCTTTCCCACCTCCCCACTCCCGCACCAACCACAGCCGTTACCATGTCATGCCTTTCTATTTCTGCATGACTAGGGAATGGGGCTCACTCAGTTTGAGGTCTCCAGGGCCCTACCCAGGGCTGGGCCCAGAGGCTATGTCCCATGAAGCTGACTTTACCTGGTGGCAGGGGCCAGGGCCTGAGCCAGGTGAAGAGGTGGCTGGGGTCTGACTCAGGAAATGTAACCACCACCTCCACACAACCTTGCAAGTCAGCTGGCTCCCTCGTTTCTGCTCTGCTCCCCCAGAAAAGTCCTCATCGTTTCACTTCAGGGCAAGAGGATCTAGGGGCCAATTCTACTGCTCAATCATATCTTTGCTGGGCCCACACATAAATTTTAAAAAGAAGCTGAATTACGTGCCATCATTTAAAAACCAGGATATTTCACAGAAGATCCTTTGTCTGGCTCCTCTTGACAAATGGAACTGACCAGCCCACCAGGCCTGCATTCTTCCACAGCGGTCCCTCTGCTCCCCTGGGAGAAGTCTCCCCCAATAGTGCCCACCGCACCCAGAGATTTCGCTCACAATCTCCTGGCTTCTCCTAGAATTCTGTCATTCTCCTGTCCCACACTGCATTTCATCCCCCAATTATCTTCCCCTCTGGAAGTCAGGGGCTACATCTTCCTTATCCCATCCCCTCAGCTCTGATCACAGGGCCCAGCACACAGCAGGAAAGTGAATGAATGAACATGGGCCAAGCAGGGCCTGTCTCCTCAACCTCAAGCTCTGTCTGTTCTTCAAATTCTTTAACTCCCAGCAGGAGTCGGAAAAGACCGTGGAGGCCTCATCCCCCAGCCTGTCCAACCCCTCCTACAAAGGAGCCAAGAAAGGCCACACCTGGTTTGGTGTCTGGCGGAGGCAGCAGCAGCTCGCGGAGCTGGGAGTCTTTAACATCCTCGATCCAGCGGAGGTCCAGGAGCCGCAGGGCCGGCAGTGGGGCTGAGCCCAGGGCAGAGACAGAGAGCCAGGAGCAGCCAGAGAGCACCAGCTCCTGCAGGCCTGGGGAGGGGGAGGTCCCCGGAAACAGGTGCTAGGAGGGCTGTCCAGGTCTGTTCCCTTCCCTCACCCCGCCCCATCTCACCACCCGGCACTACCTTGCAATCGGTTCAGAAGCCACATGAGCTGCTTCTTGGAGACACCTGTCCAGCTGAGGTCCAGGGCTCGAGGCTGGCGGCGAACCACACCACTAAGCATGGGCGGGGTCAGTGACTTCCTCCGGCTCAGGTCCATTCGAGGCCACAGACGCTTGTCGTAGCACCTGTTGGCCACAAGGGGGAGACAGAGACCTCAATCCTCAGCTCACAGTCTCAGGGAAGCCACAATCCCCACCCTGGTTCACCCCAGTTCTCTCCTGGTCCATACCAAACAGCAGGGGTGGGCAGGAAGCCCCAGGACCCAGGCCAAGAACACTGGGTGTGGGGTTCAACTCCATCACTAATTGGATGTGAGATCTTTGGCAAGCCCATCCCTCTCTCTGGGCCTCAGGCCTTGTTTATAACACAAAAAAGGATAGTCAACAGGTGGGCCTTGTCCACGAGGTGGTTATAAGATCAAATGGGGTTATGACAGTTAGTGGACCTTACAGGGACTTTCCTGGTCCAGGGGTTAAGAATCTGCCTTCCAATGCAGGGGACGTGGGTTTGATCCTTGGTTGGGGCACTAAGATCCCACATGCTGTGGGGCAACTCAGCCCATGTACTGCATTAGAGAGCCTGCACGGAGCACCTGGATAAGCTGCGTGCTGCAACTGCTGAGGCTGTGTGCTCTAGAGCCTGATCATCTAGAGCTCACTGCAAGGCCTCAACCTGCAGTGAAGATCCAGCCCAACCAAAAACAGAAAAAAATCTACAGTGAGTGGGCCTAAAGCTTCCAAAGCATTGTGCCAAAGACAAACACACTCTACACACTGTATTTGATGGAGACCCAGAGAGATCCAGCAGCAGCCCCCATCCTCTGCCTTGGGCTTCTCACCAGTTATGGTGGCTGTGGGTACTTCTCAACCTCTACTAATTTCCGCCCACGATCCACGTCTGTTCATCCTGAGGACCAGCTGCCCAGGGCTTGACTTACTAGTCTGTGATTACTATGAGCCTCCAGCCAGAATGGAGACTTCACAAGGGCAGCCCTGGCTTCTTCCCCTCAGCACCCCCAGTGCCCAGCACCGGGCCAGGTGCGTAGTTTACCTGCTGTACATCTGTTGCATGAACGGATGATCCCAAGCTGAATGTGAACCACCCAAAGCTCCCACAGAGCACCGCTACCACACACTTCATTTATGGCTTCCCAATGATTCCCTCAGTCAGTGCTTATGGAAGGCCTAGTAGGTCCCAGTTGTTGAAACTACAAAGATGAATGAGGTCTGAATAAAGTGAAACGGGCTGGTCTCCAGCAACTCTGACAGCCTTGACGAGACCAGCATGCAGGAAACTGGAGAAGCGCTTCCCAAACTGATGTTATCAGGGAACCCCTCCCCATCTCTGCCAAAGTCATCTACTAATACACTGTAGTACTGGGTTGGCCAAAAAGTTCATTCAGGTGCCCCCCAAGTAAGCTGTTATGGAAAATCAAACAAATTTTTTTTGGCCAACCCCACACACTAGAGTTCTCGAGATGCGGTTTGAAAAGTTTCTTTCAGTACAGTAGTTCAAAGCCATGTCAGAAAGTTCCCACTGGGCGAGATGAACTGTATCAGAAGCAGCAGGGGTGGGGAGGGGAACCAGGAAGCTGTCTCTTATCTCTCTCCCAGCCCCGCTTCTGAAGGCTTTCCCTTCAGGAAGCCCTGGACTGGGGCAGAAATGCCCAAACTCCAGTCATTCAGTATCCACTTATCTGCAGAACGTAAATTCATCTTTAAATCAATTCTTAAAACCAGCATTTGCACTGAAAACCAGTACTGTTTCACATACATATGTTATACTTAGACATAAACACCATAAAAACAGACCAGGATTATTAAATTCTAGCTAGGTGTTGCTATGGCTTTTGGCTGCCATCTAAAGACTATTTTTGTTAAAAGGGAGATAAGTATTAGAAAGGTTGTCAAGTGTTAAAGAATCCACTGGCCAATGCAGATGTATGAGATGCAGGTTCGATCCCTGGGTCAGGAAGATGCCCTGGAGGAGGAAACGGCAACCCACTCCAAGATTCTTGCCGGGAAAATTCCATGAATAGAAGAGTCTGGTGGACTACAGTCCATAGGGTTCCAAAGAGTGGACACAACTGAGTGTGCACGCATCCGAAAGATATAATAGCACCCAATGGAGGAAATTTCTTTTCAAAACTATTAATAATAGAAAGATCAAGCCAAGTTTTTGTGCCACTTGCAAGTCTCAGGCAAACTCCAGAACCCTTGGGTGACATTTTAGGGAAAGCTGGAAACACATACACCAAGGCTTTGATCCAAAAAACTCCACCCTCTGTGCCACCTGCCACCTCCTACCATTTCCCTTCCTCTTCTGGCATTCTAGCCTCCCCCTCTCCTGGTTCCACCCACTCAAACAATAAACACTTGCAAATCTCTCCGATTCTAAACAGGAAAAGAAAAAAAAAAACTACCCACCTTCAATCCAGCTTCTGCCCCTAGGTTCTGTCCCTTATCTCCTTCCACTCAGTGAAATCCCATTCCATCCAAAATTTCTCTCTGCTCACTCTGACCCAGTCATGAGTTCCAGCTCAACTGTCACCACCAACTTGAAGCCCTCCTGGTTATGTGGCTAGTTGGGAACCCTTCCCCCCGAGGGCACACACAGGCCACCAGCTATCTGTATACTGCACTCCACAAGAGCCAGGCCAAACCACCTGCTTACCAACAGACACCTGCTATCTGGTGCCAACTCATTTTGGCACATGTTTGTCTTTGATGGAACTGCCAACCAACCCGGATCCCTCGGGGCTCAGCTCCAGTGCTTCCTCTTCCAGGAAGTCTCTCCTGATTTTTCTTGGCTGCGGCTAATTTGTCCCTTTGCCCTTGGATGACCAGAACACTGGGTTTAAATCTCAGAGTGGCTGCCAATAGTCACTGAGGGCCCCCTACTGATACTAAGTGTCGAGACGCTGAACAGTGAGGAAACGGGGGAGGCAGCTGAGTCTTACAGTAACTGGGACAACAAGGGACATGATAAGAGCCGGTGAGAAACTGGGTCGGGGAGGTTCCTGGGGAGACAATGCCAGATCTGAGACTTGAAGGAAGCCAACAGTTGGGGCTTCCCTGGCGGCCCAGTGGTTAGGACTCTGCGCTTCCACGGCAGGGAGCACAGGTCTGAAACCTGGTCAGGGAACTAAGATCCTGCATGCTGCACAGCAGGAGTTAATTCTATTGAGGGGAGGAGGAAGAAGATTTGAGTTCAGATAAGGAAGAACCTGTGTCCTGGCCAAGCACACAGAAAAAAAAACAAAAAACCGGGAGAGCTCCGAGAATCTTAGGCAGTAGGAACAAAAGGCAATTCATCATCTCACCTTAACAATGAGGATGACGAAGACGATGACTCCAGTACGAATACCTGAATACCTCATGTTCACCCATGAAAACCTATGTTCACCAAGGGTTTACTACGTTCTACGCATTACACATTTAACCTCACAACAGCCCTAGGAGGTGAATACTATAATCACCATCTCCTTTTTAGAGGTCAGGAAAATGAGGTCCAGGGAAGTGAGGAAGACTGATTTCAAGGTCCCACTTCGATTGCATGGTAGCAGAGCCAGGTGGTAGAGCAAGCTGGTCTGGATCGAGAGCTCCAACATGGAGAAGAGGCAGGGGTGAGGCTACGGAGGAGGGCCAGTCCAGGGTAGGGGTGTCTTGGCCAGGAAGGCTAAGCTGGATGAACATGGGCACAGAGCTCCGAGACATGGAGTGTGAGCGGTAGGGATCAAAGCCCCAGCTCGGCCGCCTCTGTGCTTGGAGTGACCTTAGGCAAGTTACTTGCTCTCTCTGGGCCTCCATTTTCCAAACCATAAAATGGTGTAAAAGCAGCACTGATTTCACAGGTTTGCTGCAAAAATGAAGGGAGAGTAAATTAACTCGTTTCATTTTTTTTAATGGTGATTTAAAATAATTGAAAGATGTTTAAAAAAAAAAGCCGGGGCGGGGGGGGAGAGACGATGCAGAGGAAGTGTTTAGCGCAGTCACTGTTCTTGTCCAAATGTCCAACAGGACCACGGAAGTTTGTTGTGAGGGTAACAGGGGGCCATAGACAGGTTTTTCCTAGACTAGTGTATGCATGTTCAGTCACTAAGTCGTGTCTGATTCTTTGCGACTCTATGAACCAGGTTCTTCTGTCCATGGAATTTTCCAGGGAAGAATATTGGAGCAGGCTGCCATTTCCTTCTCCTGGGGATATTCCTGATCTAGGAAATCGAACCCACATCTCCTGCACTGGTAGGAACATTGGTTACCACTGAGTCACCTGGGAAGCCCTCTTCCTAGACTAGAGAATGACACTTAGGTAAGAGGTTGGAAGAAGTCCAAGGCCAAGGCATCCATCACCCAGGGGACGCCGAGCCTGATGGTCAAATGCCCTACCCCACTCCCTTTCCCCTGGACTCCAGACACCCCTGACCAACTCAGCCCACCTCCAAAGTTGAGTCCAAAACCTCCCTCTTGCAGAGGCCCTTTGGGGCCCCAGAGCTAGACCAGCCAAAACCGCTACCCATAAGGACTTCACAGCTCCCCAGGGCCCAACCCAAGCTACTTCTTCCTTATCAGCTCTCTGGGCTCCTTGCTGGTGCTGAGCTCCTTTCATCCGTCCATCAGCGTTTAGTCCCAAGTCCAGCCGCCTTGACCAGGCAGTATAGTGCCTTCCTTGCTCATTTCCAGCGAAGTCTCCACCCTCTTCCCTGGGACTCTGGAACTCCCCCAGGCCTTGCCTCCCCCCACGACCCCACCTCCCTCCCTTGACCTGGGCAGATCACTGTGTCTCCCATTTCCAAGAGAAGATGGAAGCCATCCGACGGGAAAGCCTGCAACTTCCTGCTCTCCCACCTACAAATTTCTATCCAGCTCCACCTTCACTGCCTCTTTTTCACACTCCAACTCGATTTCCTCACTTTCATTCACTCAACAAGTGTTTTTTCAGTACCTCCTGTATGCCAGGTATCCTAGAAACTAGGGACATGGCAGAGAACAAACAGATCAAGTCCAGCCTCAATTCCAGGTGACCTGGCTCCAGTGCCCTCTCCCCGCAACAGCACAGCAGAAGGCAGCCAGGCCACTTTGGAGCAAAATCCAACTGACACTTCTGGTCCTTGATCTCCCGTGACCTCTCACCAACACCCACCCCTGTTCCCTCCTCAATCTCTCCTTCGGGACACACTGCTCCCAACCCCTGCAAGTCTCTGGCTGTTCTTTCTCTAACTCGCAAGTGTGGACACTGATTTCTGGCCTCTTCCTTGAAGCTGCTATCTATAGGTTAAAAACTCCCCAACTTGGATCTTTCTTTCAAGCAACAGACCTGTGCCTCCAGGTGCTCTCCTGTTAGTGCCTGATGGGCCCAAAGGCCTTTCAGGCCAAACCTGGCAAATGTGAGCACTTGGCTTGACCCGGGAACCTGCCCCTGCTAAGTATTCCCAAGCTTGTGCCATGATCTTGCTGCCCATCCAGGCTCATGGACCAGAAACCCAGCGGCATGTCACCCTACCGTCTCCACATCCATTTAGTCACCAAATCCAAGTCATCCTGCTTCTGTTTCTATTATGTTGCAGGTTGACTGAAAACTCTTCAAGGGCACAGATCTGAGTTCCCAGAATGTTAAAAGAAGTTCTCAACTCCTGTCCCTCCTCTTCATCCCCAGAGGCCCTGCCTCTGTGCCCAGGTTGACAGAGCCTCTAAGACTAGTCCCACTGTGCCGTCTCAGGCCCTTGTTCAGCCCTATCCTCATTCTGCTCATCCAAAACCACCACTTTGTTGAGCATTTAGCACCCTTTAGCGATGGTGCTAAGCATTTTCCAAGAATCACCTCATTTCATCCCTACTAGGTATTGATATGAACCCAGACTACAGATAAGAAAACTGAGGCCCTGATAGGTATAGCAATCCATCCATGGCCACTCATCTAAGAAGTACAGGAGTCACAGGTGAGAAACCCATGGGGACTAGACTCCTAGGCCCAAGCAGAAAACCACCACCCAGTCCAGCTTCTCTGCTTCATCCACCTGCAGTCACGAGTCTCCCTTTGAGACAGAAATTGGGTCTTCATCAGTTCTGGGTCCCATGTACCAAGCACGGGGCTGGCCCTGACCAAGAGGCCGGCCCTGACCAAGAGGCCTTGGCAAAACGTTTCCCCAATGACTACTAGAGGCGGAGGAGGTGATCCCAGCAACTGCTGTAACTACTTGTTTCTATTATGTTGCAGGTTGACTGAAAACTCTTCAAGGGCACAGATCTGAGTTCCCAGAATGTTAGAAGTCTGTGCCTTCGGTAAATATTTGTAGCTGAACCAGTGATAATGATTGCTGTTACGGCACTAAGAAGTTTCTATTATCTAGGTACTGTCCTCAATTCTTTATTGTATCAGCTCACAAAAACACTCAGGAAGTAAATGCCTTGGTTCCCATTTTAACAGATGAAGAAACTGATGCACAAACTGATGCACAGAGAAGGAACTAGCCTGATAGCATACAGCTCAGCAGTGAAAGATTCAACTATGGAGGACTGTTCCTGGGGGTCCAGGTTCAAACCCTGGTCAGAGAACTAGATCCCACATGCCCCAGCTAAGAGCTCACAACTAAAACCTGGCGAAGCCAAACAAACAAAAAAAAGCATTAAAAAAAAAAAAGATTCAACTATGGGTAATTTATCTCCAGAGCCTGGCTTCCCCTCCTTGTAGCTCTGTAGCCTCCACAGCCCAGCAAGTGTGAACAAGGACACCAGAATCCTAAGGAAAAGGACTGGGGTTTAAGGTCAGCCACTGACTGCACTGTGACTTCGAGTGTCCCTCACGCTCTCCCTTCACAGGGCTGCTGGTATGAGGAACATATCAACTAACGTGTGCACATCCCAACAGGATGCCCGGGCCACAGGCAGGGTCTGGGGAAAAAACCTGGATTTACTCACTTAATAAAATGTGCTTTGAGCACCTACATTACCCTTTGGGCTTCCCTGGTAGCTCAGATGGGAAAGAATCTGCCTACAGTCCGAGACACGGGGGTTCAGTCCCTGGGTTGGGAAGATCCCCTGGAGAAGGAAATGGCAACCCACTCCAATTTTCTTGCCTGGAGAATTCTATGGACAGGAGCCTGGCAGGCTATACTCCATGGGGTTGGCAAACAGTCGGACACTACTGAGCGACTAACACACATTACCTTTTGTCCTGTGCTGAGAACATGAAGATAAAACAGATACGGTATTTGCCCCAAATACTTACATGGGAACGTCAACATGCAGAAAGCCTCTATGTGCTCTTTCGGGGTGTGGGGGGAGTGCTGGAGGAGTTTGGTGGAGAGGTGGGGGTGGGAGTTGTCAGGGACGGGTCCGGAAAGTAAGACCAAGGGTTGGAGAGGCTGACCCACATTCCTATAGAAACAAGACTCAGGAAGCAGTGGGGTGACGGGAGGAGGGTAAGTGGAGGGTGCTGGTGGTGGCTCCAGGCCACAAAGAAGTTCCACGCATAATCAGGAGGCCCAAATATGGCTGCCACTTGGGGAGCAGGGGCCGCTCAGCAAAGAGCTTTCTGCTTTTTTGGTTGTGCCACATGGCTTGCAGAATCTTAGTTCCCTCACCAGGGATTGAACTCATGGCCTCTGCAGTGGGAAGTGAGGAAGCCCCACAAAGGGCTTCCTTAGGTGTGCATGCGTATGTGCTAAGTCACTTCAGTCGTGTCCCACGCTCTGCAACCCCACGGACTGTAGCCCACCAGGCTCCTCCGTTCATGGGATTCTCCAGGCAAGAATACTGGAATGGGTTGCCACACCCTTTTCCAGGGATCCAACTGGAGTCTCCTGAGGCTCCTGACTGGCAGGCAGATTCTTTACTGCTGAGCCACCTGGGAGGCCCCTTCTTATGTGTTAGTGGGAGCAATAATAAGACTGTCCTCACTGTTCTTGCCTGGAGAATCCCAGGGACGGGGGAGCCTGGTGGGCTGCCATCTATGGGGTTGCACAGAGTCGGACATGACTGAAGCGACTTAGCAACAGCAGCAGAGAGAGGTGAAAAGCAGGTGACAGGATGCAGGTACAGCAGTCAGCACTATACTTGGTACATATTAAACACTCATAAGTAACAATTTTAAGGAGAAAGATTCTAGAGCCAGAAGGACTAGGTTCAAATTCCTGCTTCTACTATTTCCTCTCCACGTGACCTTGACCTCAGCTTCCTCTGAAAATGAGGATAACAATACCCAGCTCACAGAGTTGTTGTGAGGGTTCAGTGAGCAAATAAATCAAAAGCAGCCTGTGCAGTCAATACAGAAGCACCAGCTACAGCATGTACATCCTACAGAAGCACCGTCAGCACAAGCGCCTGGCCCAGAGAGGCTCAGGGACCTGTTGCAGGTCACCCAGCGAGTGAGGAGCGTGTGGGGCGATGGAACCCAGGCCCGTCCAGGCCACTCACCAGCGGCTCCAAGTCCGGCACACTCGCATGCAAATGCATAGCTCTCGGGGCCCGAGGTGCTGGAAGACACGAAGCCAGGCGGCGCGGGGCAGGGGGTGGTCGGATCCAGCAGCCAAAGGCAGCGTGTCGGGCTCGGGGCTTCGAGGCGGGGGCCGCACCACGTGCCGCTCCAGCTGCGGGGGCCGGGGCGGGGGCGCAGGGCCCAGGGGCCAGCTGAGGAGGGGCCCCCCACTGCCAGGGCGCACAGCCCGCCGCCCCCCGCGGTTCTCCTTCTCGCCCGAGCTGCCCCGGGCTGGCCGTCGCCCATTCCGGGCCTCGCCAGGAGCCTCATCCTCACTCAGCGATGTGCCTGATGAGTCGGAATCTGAGTCGGAGTCCGAGGAGGACGAGGACGTGTCGGGCACCCGCTCCAGCAGCTGGCACATCCGCTTGAAGCGCTCGAGCTTCTCCCGCTGGGGTGACGGGGAAGGCACCGCCGGGCCCTCAGCAGAGGCCAAAGGCGGCTTTGGTTTCTGCAGGGAGAGACAGAGGCTGTTCTAGGGCCTGGCACCTGCCTTCCCACCCCCCCCCCCGACCCCCCGAGGAGTCACGGGGGGATGAATAGCTGGAGGGACAGTCCTGAGTTCCTGCCCTGTGGGGCCTCAGTCAAGGCATGCTCCTCTCTGGACTTCTCACTTTCCTTATCTGTCACAGGAAGGTGCCGATGCAAAGAATTCAAAGACTTATGTGTCTCGATAGCTTATGAGTTTCCAAAAGCAGTGAGGTGTGGAGAACAGTTACAGATCTAGTTTTGCATATTGACCTGGCTATCAGTTCTCTCTGTGACCTTGGGAAGCCCCTTTCTCATCATCTACAACACAGAAAGCTGGAGCAGACAACTTCGAGCGTCTCTGCTGTGAGACGAGAGTACCAACGATCATCCGGCCCTGGGCGGAGCCTCCCACCCTCGCTGACTCATGACATCCTCACAGCGCTGGGATGCAGTGGCAACTTGGGCCACTCTTTCCAGATATGAGGAAACATAGGCTCCGAGAGATTATGGAACTTGCTCAAGGTGACAAACTGACAAATGGCAGAGGAAGAATTTGAGCAGTCAAGCAGACCCTGGCATTTAATGTGTCAGTGCAAAGTGACAGCTGAATGCTAGCATTGCTATGTGACCTTGGACAAGTCTTCAAACCTCTCTGGGCCTTACTTCCCTCAAATCTAGTCCCTTTGCAGTTTACAAAACTCATTTAATGTCACTAAACAGCGTTGTGGCATAGATCGAGGAAGGGAAGTGGTATCATTTCTATTTCACTGATGAGGAAACTGAAGCCCAGAGCAGCTGGTAAGTTGCCAAGACCAATCAGCAAGTCAATGGTTGAACAGGGATTTGAACTCAGTTCTTTCCCCTTAAAGGTTTGGAAAGATGAGGCAAATGGGTCAAACGATACCCCAAGGGTTCTTGGCAAGTCCACGGCTCTTGTGGCCTGGCCCCAACCCACTCTTCCCCTCTACTCTTCCCAGGGGCCCAAATGCCTGCCCATCGTGGCCAAGCGGGGCTGGGGTAGGACAAGGTAGGCAGGAAAGGACAGATTTCTGTCTCCAGGATAGAGGGTGGGGCAAAGGAAAGTGGGAAGGGGAGGGAGGAGGTCCCCGGCACACCTCCCAGTTCTCGGGAGGGAGCCCAGGGTGGCAGGACGAGAAAGCCTGGCTCGGATTCAGAACCCTGGGGGGCAGAAGGCCGGGGCCGCCTGGGTCCGATCCTCGGAGGAGGCAGGCGTCTCCACCCACCTTCTTCAGGTGCCTCTCTCGGCCTCCTTTCACCTACCACGGCAAGAAGGAGACAGGAGGTAAGGGAGAAGCGCCATTAACCCCTGGTTGTCCACAAAACTAAGATCTATGCTCACCTCTTAAGACTACAAATCCCAGAAGCCCCCACCTCAGGGAGAACTCTGAGCATGCTCATCGGGTAACCAGTGTCTTGGCTCACTGAGCATGCTCTCATCTCCTCTTTCTTCCCCCTCAGGCCCTTTCCAGCCCCTCCTTCCTCCTCTGCAGCAGCTAATTTGAGCATGCTCTCTCCCTCCTCCTTAAAGCACCCAAAGCTTCCCTGTCCAGAGCCAGTAGCTTCTCACCTGTACCTCTCCTCCACACTGAACATGCACCATCCTCCCACCTGAAATTCCAAACTACATCTCCCAACAACCCCTGGGGGTAACCCATGAAGCTGAATGTCCCAGGTTCCCCCCAAAAGCAACAGGACTACAGCTCCCCAAATCCCTTAGGCTGAATCGAGTGAGCGTGCTCCCTGGCTCACCTTTTTCCTTGGGGTAGGGGGCTCATTCCCTGCCTCCCTCTCCTTTCTTTTGGGGGGCCCAGGCACGTCCTCTGAGGGGGGCCCAGCAGGTAAGGGACCTTTGCGCCTGGGTGGAGGTGGTGGAAGCGGCGGCTCCTCCGTCAGCTTCCATCCACTCCCCAGGCTGGCACCCTCCTCGCCGTTGTCAGCCCTGCGGCGGCCTGGTCCCTCACCTGAATCCTGGGGAGACGGAAGTTGGGGGTGAGGTTCTGCACCAACCCCCGATCTCCTGCCTACCCAGAGCCTGGCACCCGCCCAAGCCCCAGCCTCTACCTTGCTGGTCCGGCCTTCCTGGGTGCAGCGAGGGCACTCCCAGCAGTTGGGGATCTCTGCATTGATGACACCCTCAGCCTTCCCCATCTGTAGACAGAGGCAGGGAGTGGATGTCAGGTGTCAAAAAACTCAAGAGGCATCCTACCCCAGCTCCTTACTCCCCGACAGTCTGAGCCCCACCCCGGCCTCCAGGGTCGCCAAGACCATCACCTTCAGGCAGCCAGGGTGGACGATCTCGTTGCAGATTGTACACTCCATGAGGCTCAAACCAAATTTCTCTTCCTCTCCTTCTACTGTGTCCTCCTTCCCAGCCTCCCCACACAAGAGGCATACAGCTGTGTGTGGGAGCACGGGCTGTTGGGGGAAAGTGGGTGTCAGGGACCCCAAAAGCAAGCCACAGGAGAAAGACTGTTCTTTCTGGGGACCCCAGCAAGCTGCGATAAGGTTTAGAACCCAGGGGGGCAAGCTGGGTCAAATCCTGAATTTGTTCCTTTTTGGCAGTATGACCTTGAACTGATTTAACCCCCTTAGGTCTCAGTTTCTCCATCTGTCAAATGGGGCTAGGGAGTTTTTCCTCGCAGGACTGTCATAAAAATGAGATAATGCAGAAAAGGTAGTTGATACACAGTTGACACTGTTGATGGCTGCATCTGGATCCAGGTCCTGGGTGACCTGACGTAGCTGGCTTTGGGAAAGGAGGGAAGACTATAGACCAAGGTGACAGTAATACTCAGAGAGAGCTGGAGGGAACATGGCGACAGATTGGAGTGAGTCTGAGTTTGCTCAATGAGCTGTATGGGGGTTGCCCTGGAGGCCACAATGAACCTGGTTTTGGCAAGACCCCTGGGAACACTAAGGGAAGCTGACTGATCTTAGGGAAGAGAGAGCAGCTATCAGACAAAATGACTTTAGGAAAAAAATCAGGGGTAATACTGAGTCATATCAAGAAGCTTGTGAGGCAGGCTCAGGGAAGAAGCAGGTAGGGAAGAAGAAAAGTGAGGCAAGGGTCAGGGGACAAAGGAAAAACAGGGAGGGGCTGTGGGGCAAAGAGACCAACCAGAAAAGGGTGACTGCAGGGAGAAAGGGAGGTGGGGTCACAAGGGGAGCACAGGATGCAGCTGGTCCCAAGGCTACTGGGAAAGGCCCACTCTCGGGAGCCCTGGGGAGCACGAAGGATGAGGAAGGCGGGCACAAGCCCATGGTTCTTGGATACCTACTGTGTGCTGCGCCTGGCAGCAGGTACCTTCTTATCCATGCTGTTTGACCTTTACAACTCAACAAAGGAAACACTTCACGGAGGAGGTACCTTGAGGGTCACAGTGATTTGCTCAAGGTCACACAGTGGGTAAGACTAGCTTCAAATCCGAGACCACTCTTACAGGTGAAAAGGAGGCCAGAGAAGGCAAAGACCCATTCCTCGCTCTGGGGAGGGGGTCCAAGGGGGCCCGAGCTTTCTGTGGGTCTCTGCCTCTGAAAGTTGGGAGAGGCCTGAAGTAGAGCGTGGGAGGGATTCTTCTGTGGACCCTAACATTGGCCCCAGCTTGAAGCTGAGGACAGAAATGGGCCGGGCGGATATGTGAACCAGCCAGTGAACAAACAAGCGAATCTATGGCAACTTTACATGACCCTCGATGGAGTCACCCCCAGCCCCCCAGATAGGTGCTGAGGTCAGCTGGGGAAGGGTGCCCGCCTGCAGCAGGGGCAGAACTCACGGCAGTGCACTGCCGCAGCAGGCACGACTGCTTCATGCGCCCGGGCCCCCCGAATTTCTTCATGTCTCGGCAGAAGTGGCAGTCCCCGCACTCAGTTCGCACACAGGCCCGGCAGCGGCGGCAGCGGGTTCGGCGTCGGCGCGCTCCGGCCCCCGGCCCCCGGCTGCTCGACGACATTGGGGGCGTCAGCAACGCCGAGGGCTGTGGGTGGAGGGTGGCAAGGTCAGGGGGGCCCACGGGGACCCTGGCCGGCGAGATTCCTGGCAGCTTTCCCCCCAACTCCTAGGCAGCCAGAGCTTGGCTTCCTACCGAGGGAGACAGAAACAAGGAGGTGCCCCTCCTGCGGGGGGCCAGGGGAACCCCCCTCCCTCTAGGCAAGGCCACCCTCTTCCTGAAGCAGCTCACCTGGCTCCTCCGGGAGTCCTGAGAACTAGCTTCCTGACCTCACTACTCTAACACTTCTTCCATACTCCCGCGCCTGACCCAGGGAGGATGAAGGGACACCGAGAGGGACAAGTGCCTTTCCACCGACATCCCCACAGCAAAGCTCACGGGAAAACCAGGGCTCCTTGTCTGTGGAACAACTGAGACAGGTCCCAACTCTTCCCCTGTTCTCCAAATGTGCTCCATCCCTGGCTCTCCCCAAGCTGAAACACTCCAAAATTTACCTCCCAGATCCCCACAGATTCGATTGCCAACTCTCTTTTTTCTCCAGAAGCTACTAACACCCAACTCCTCTTCCCCTAAAGCCTAGATTTCCTCCTCAGATTCAGTGGGAACCTACTCAGCCAATCTAACCCCTAAAGATCCACCGGGCTGCCCAACTTCCCAGCGTTCGCAGACCTTCCTTCAGACGCTGCTTCAGAACCCCTCCGTGGCCCCAAATTTCAGCTCTGTTCCCCACAGAGCTCCCTCTGCTCCAACACAGCCTCCTTATGGGTCTCTCAGGTCAACCTGGGCAATCGCCCAGATTCCCTGGGATTCTAGAATCCAGCCTGACATCTCCACTGGACTCAAGATGGGCTCATGTGCACCGCCCCCCCGCCTCCCAGCTTCCCAAGCTGCTTTCCATCCCTAATTGTCTGGAATCCCTTGGGCTTCTCTTCCCAGGCAAACCAGATCCTCCAAGATCCCACACAGATTCAGCAGGCCTAGAGGCTCTCTTCATATCCAGAGTCTTACCCCAGCTTCCCCCTTTCCAGACCCATCCATGGGGGGAAAGGAGCCCTCCAGCGCTCCAGGGGAGGGGCCTTGGAGGGCTGCAACTGCAGGCGGGGATGGGGGTCTGCAAGGGGAAGCAAGGTCTAGGAAGGAAGGCCAGCTGCCCAGGGTTGAGGGCTAACAGGAAAGAGGGCTGGAGATGAGTTTGGAGCAAAGAGAGGGTGAGGCTGGGGGCGGGCAAGGTAGAGAGAGGCCGGGCTGAGGATGAATGGGACTGGGAGCTGCCCAGGTCTCGGGGTGAGGAGGAGCTGCATGAACCCACCTCACACGTGTCCCGGGAGCCATCTCTCCCTTCTCGGCAGCTCCCGGCGGGTCGGCGGCCATCGGCGGCGGGGGGGCCGGGCGGCGCGGGGCGCGGAACGCTCAGAACGCCGGGGTCCACGGCCCCCCGAGGGCGCTCGGCCCCTCGCTCCGGTGGAGGCCGGGACAGCGGCGAATGGAGATGGGGGGCGCCGGGGGCGAGGCCCTCCCACGGGCTGCGGCGCGGCCCTTCCAGGGGGAGGTCCTGCTCTGGGGGGCTCAGTCCCTCAGTCCCCCCAGGCCAACGGGGGCTCCTCGGGCGCAGAGTGCACAGCTTCTGCCCGGGCCCCACTCAGTCCGGGGGTCCGAGTCCCAGCTCCCCTCCCCCCACCCCGCCCCGCCTCTCCCCA
>SJYT01013210.1:106161-156920 GCA_006410635.1 Cephalophus harveyi | reverse complement strand
TTGCTCAAGCCGGAGGGTGGAAGGAAAGGATGGAAGGGGACAGGAAAAGGGGGAGGGGGCAATAGGCGTGCCTCAGCCCCCTTGGTCCCCCGGCCCCGCGCTGCTTCGGCCCGGGGCCCTGGCCGCCTCTCTCATCCCTCCTGAGCTCCTTCCTCCTTCCTCCTCTCTTCCCCCTCCCCTCCCCTCCCCTCTCTTCCCCTCCCTTCCCTCGTCCTTCCCTCCTCCTCCTCTCTCCTCTTTACTCCCTCCTTCTCCCAGAGGAACCCCGCCCCCTGCCCCCTCCTTCCCCCACCTCCGCTACTTTACAGGACTAACGTGCGCAGGGCACGACGGAGGAAGTAGTCCTGTGGGCGCTGGTGCTACCTAGGGAACAATAGGATGCTGAGGTCAGCGGGAACTACAAACAAGATGGCGGAGGACGTGCCAAACAGGGAGTGGAGGATGCTGGGAGTTATAGTCCGGTTGCCCCAAGGATCCGGGTTGCAGAGCGTAGAGGAGTGGGAATGATGACTACAAACAAGATGGCCTTCTACCCCGGCCCGACCTCCTTACCAGGCACTCACACGCCCTCCTGTCCACAACCCTCCGCGTGTGTGGTACCTGACGGGAGTCGCAGTCCATCTGCTGCCTTTCCGCTGCCATTTCTACTCTTCAGGAACAATGGAAAGGTGAAAAGGAACGAGGACTACAAGCAAGATGGCGGAAGAGGGGCGCACACCTGATTAGTAGTCCACCTTATGAGGTGCGATGGGAATAGTAGTTTCCTAACCTTCTAAAGTTCCTTAAGAATGGCAGGACCAAGAGGATAAAGAGACTACCATGAAAATGGCAGGCAACCTAGCCTCTCGCGGTCGCCTCATTCTACCACCTTGGCACCTCGCTCGCCTGTAATATCGAAATTCCCCTCCTGTTGGTGCAAAGCTTGACGGGAGTTGCAGTCTTCCTGGCTCCCTTTCATTATCTTCCACCAGACAATGGAAGGGGAAAGGGGCGAGGTCTACCAGCAAAGATGGCCGCTGGAGGAAAGGGGAGACGGTGACCTGGGACTTATAGTTCATGCACTAAGGCTACTCCATGTGGAAACAGGGAAAAGGACTACAGTAAAGATGGCAGCCTAGCACATCCTCTGCCCCAGTGCCTGCTGGGAGACGTAGTCCCTTCCTTAGCTCAACAGAGAAAGGACGTGCGCTGCTGAAATGTGCATCTCCACCGACAGTCCAAATTGAGAGCGGACGGAAACGGAGAGTCTGTTTCCTTCTCTCCTCTCCACCCGCTTCTGACGACCTGCCGGGAAATGTAGTCTCGTGCCTTCACTCGCTAGTGGAGGGGAAGAATTTCTGTCGCCAGTGGGGATCAATGCGGGTGAGGGAGAAAAGCCGTCCGAGAGATCCAGGAATCTATAATATCCGCCTCCCCGTGTGGCGACGACTTCATCTTTCAGGGGAAGGCTCTTAAAGGAAAGCAACAGTAATCAATGTTGTGGCGACAAGGGAGGCGTGGTTCTTGCCGAAAGTACTGTCACGCTGTTGTCCCTTGGAAAGCTCCAGCGCCTCACACCTGATGCTTGTTCCCCCAAACCTCAGAGAATCGGTAGCTTCCAAGTCGGGAGAGCTCCAGGGAAAAGGCTCTGAAGTCATACAAAATCCCCACCCCTCCTTGGGAAGTCACCAAACCTCGATTTTTCTCCTCTGAAAAATGGGGATAACGATACCTACCTCGAAGCAGAGTGTTATGACAATGTTCATGATTCAGGGCCTGACACAGGGCACGTGTTGGTAGTTCCTTTCTCGAGGGCCCTTCCAGCCCAGCTGTTTTGGGATCCCAGGTGTCCGTTATGCCGGAAGGAGTTAGCTCCTGTGAGAAGAAAACTCTGCCAAGCAGTCTAACCCATCTTGAGCCGCACCCCCTCCGCCCGGGCCCCTCGTCTGGGTCCTTCGGGGTCCACTACCGATTACTGCTGCTAGGGGGCGCCCATTCTCCTTTGACTGAGGTCCAACAACCTGAGCAGATTCCTCAACCTGAAGTTGTGGGCGCTGCCAATTGCCCAACCAATCTTGGAGGCACCCCCGCCCCCTTGGCGTGCCACCCTCCCCCTCCGCGCTAGACACCTCAGCTGCCAAAGCAAAAGGGGCTGCTTCCTACCACTGTACCTTCTTACCTGCCTTCTTAATCTTATTCCTCTGCCTGCAAAACTGTTCTTTGGACCCCTGTGGTTCAAGGGCCCTGCGGAAGATTTGGGGAGTGTGGTTTTTCTGGCAGGGAATTGAACGCAGGCTGGCTTGTGTGATGTGAAGTCCTAAATTTGCAGGGACTGGCCTAAGGCTCCTACTAGCTCACAGTGTATTTAGGAAATCCTTGACTCCAGAAAGATTGTTTCCTCTTCCGCCTCACTACTTTAGTTTGGCTTGCATGATTCCCCAGGGATTTTTCTGGAGCCAGTCCCTCTACCGATTAGGTTCTTCCCTTCCACCCTTCTCACCGCTGCACCCAGTTAATTTCATCTTTCAGGTTTGTGTCCCAAAGAAGCCTTCATGTGTGTCATTCCCAGATGAGATTCAGTTGACTCTTCCCCTAGATATAAGCTTTATGAAGAATCTGTCTCTTATGTGCTTTCAGCATCTCATTTGATCCTCCTAAGAATCCTGTTTACCATCTCATTTTATAGATGAGGAATCTGGGAATGACTGAGTGATAAAGCTAGGATTCAGGGCTTCTCCGGGGGGGTCTGTCGATCGGTAAAGAATTCGCCTGCTAATGCAAGAGACCCGGGTTTGAACACTGGTCTGGGAAGATCCCACATAATGCAGAGAAACAAAGCCTGAGCGCCACACTACTGAGCCCGGGACCTAGGGCCTGTGCTCCCTGCCTACCCAAGCTACCCCAGCGAGAAGCCTGCACACCCCCACAAAGAGTACCCCGCGCCACAAGTGGACAAAGCCTGCATGCAGTGATAAAAACACAGCACGGCCAAAATCAAGTAATACATAAATAAATGAATAAAGTTTAGAAAGCAATATAGAATTATAAAGAAAAATAATTAGTATCATAAAATATATATTTTTTAAATGCTACGATTCCCAAGGCCTCAGAGCCTACCTTCAGAACTATAGCATCTGCCAGTTGATCATGTCCATCCTCTGTGTGTTAAGTTTGGCAGAGCAACCACACATTTCTTTCACTTGGAATCCAGCAACACTGAGTCTGCAATCTTTGTTTCCTTGAACAAGAAACAGCTGGTACAGAACTGTGGCTGCCCCTTTGGGATAAGACAAGTACTCACTCGATCCACACAGTCTCCATCCAGCTTGCTTCAGTCCTAGCAGAAGCACTACTGGCCCCACTTCATTAACTGAGACCCGAACATAAGCCTACTGAAGGTCAAGGCCATTTCTCACACTCTATAGAGCACCTCAGGACCACATGGTGTGCCTGCCCCCCTCGCTGGCTGGATAGAGAGATGGCTGAGTGTGACTGCATACAGAGATGGAGGAGAACGTTTGCTTTTCACTTTGTAACCTGCTCTGCATTTGACAGTTTTACCATGAGCAGATATTATTTGTATATACTTAAAACGGCTTTCCCCAGTGGCTCAGCGGTAAAGAATCTGCCTGTAATGCAGGAGACACGGGTTCATCCCCTGGTTGGGGAAGATCTGCTGGAGGAGGGCATGACAACCCACTCCAGTACTGCTGCCTAGAGAATCCAATGGACCGAGGAGCCTGGCAGGCTACAGTCCATAAGGTCGCAAAGAGTTGGACACGACTGAAACGACTGAGCAGGCCTACTTAAAATATGAGTTGCAAATACTATAATCCAGCCACGTTGACAATAAAATATAAAAACACAGTCAGACCTTCTCAGCCATAAGTGAATACAGGGTTTAGAGCATCCACACGTCTCTTTTAATTTGCACAAAAAATTTCTGTCTTCTGTCCACCTTATTTACACATTTTGTCTGAGAACCATGGGAAAGATGGTTCATGGCCCTCGGTGGTGGTAGTTTCCTATATGAGGGGCTGGGGCTGCAGACCACATTCAGAAACAGGAGCACCATTCACTCTCCAGTGGGGAGCTGCTGGAAAGGGATAGAGGGCTCCTGCCGGCTCTCAGAACTATCCACAACCTTGGACTGAGCTCACTGACTTCAGGAGCAGGAGCAGCCCATTGATCTTGAGGTTGCTTTTCAGCAGTGGGTACTCTTCTGGAAGATCCAGATCTCTCCTGCATTTGTGTAGAAGGTCATAGCTTCTTTATCAGTCAGAGTGGGTGAAGTTATGCTGCAGTAACAAAGAACACCCAAGTTTGGGTGGCTTACAGCAGCTAAGGTCTGTTTTGGGCTCATGCTGTGTGTCTAGTGTTGGTCAGTGGGGAGAGGCCTGCCCATCTAGTACCCAGGGATTAAGGCCAAGGGAGGAGGCTCCATCTGGATATGAGCATGCATAATCACCATCCAATCACCGATGGATAGAGGGAGAAGGACTTGATGAATCATGGCCTGGCTTCTATAGCTCTGCCCAGAATTGACACAGGACAGTTGTGCTCACATAGTATTGACAACTCCATAGCCTTCCCTAATTTGAAAGTGGGCAGCGACAGGAACTCTTTCCACTTTCTGCCTGGAAGAAAAAGAACTAGAATGCCTGTGAGTGCGTGCTAAGTCACTTCAGTCATGTCCGACTCTTTGAAACCCTCTGGCCTGTAGCCCGCCAGGCTCCTCTGTCCATGGCATTCTCCAGGCAAGAATGGAGAATGGGTTGCCATGCCCTCCTCCAGGGGATCTTCCCGACCCAGGATCAAATCCACATCTCTTACATCCCCTGCATTGGTAGTCGGATTCTTGACCACTAGCACTCCCTGGCAATGCCTGTAAACATCTGTAATGACAAACACAGCTTTCTGTGGCTCCTAGTGGAAGGGACAGTGGTCACGTAGAGGATTATCTGGGCAAGCGCCCACTTATATAAGACATGCACTGAGGGAGCTCTTTTGTTGGTCACATGGGACACTACACAGAAAGCAGAGAGGAGGGCCTTCCCTGGTGGTCCATTGGTTAAGAATCAGCCTTCCAATGCAAGTGAAGTGGTTTGATTCGGGAACTAAGATCCCACATGCCACAGGGCAAGTAAGTTTGCACTTCAACTCCTGAGCCCATGTGCTTTAGCTAGAAAGAAGCCCGTGCATTGCAATGAAAGAGCCTGCGGACACACAACTGTGACACACAACTAAGATCCAAAGCAGACAAATAAATAAAATAATTATAAAGCAGAGAGGAGATTAATTTACACTGAAATATGGTGGGCAAGTGACCAGAAAATGCCTCTGTAAGAGGTTGACAGTCACCCCTGCAATTAGTAATCACTGAAAACAAGGCTCCACAAAAGTTGCCAGGGTCTGGTTAATGAAAGTTCCAGAAGTAACACACCCAACGTGGGTGTGGCTTCAAATGGTCACAGAACACTTCAGTAGAGCTCATTGTCCAGTGTCCCTGGAGGGTCTGATATCAACAGTAGCTGAGTTTCTACTGTCAGTGGGTGTTGCCAGTATAAACTTCTCCCCAGACCTCTCCAAATTTATCACATAGATATGATCACATTTCTTTTTAGAGCTGTGCCCTTCTCATGGGGCTTTCCAGATGGCACTAGTGTTAAAGAAACCACCTGCCAATGCATGATGGAGGGTGCCCAGGTTCCATTTTCTCCAGGGAAAATTCCCTGGAGAAGGGCAGGGAAATCCACTCCAGTATTTTTGCCTGGAGAAGCCCATGGACAGAGGAGCCTGGTGGCCTGCAGTCCATAGGGTCACAGTGGGTCGGCCTCTACTGAAACAACTTAGCATGGACTGAAGCAACTCAGCACACACGGATGCCCTCTTCTCATTGGGAGCTGGGATGGATGCTCTAAGTGTGTTCCTGCAGCAGGGGTTTTGAACATTGCAAAAGTTGTGGAGCACAGGCTCTAGGGCTCATACGCTTCAGCAGTTGTGGCACACAGGCTCAGTTGCCCCTCAGCATGTGGGATCTTCCCAGGGCAGGGATTGAACCCACGTCCCCTGCATCGCCAGACAGGTTCTTAACCACTTGACCACCAAGGAAATTCCATTTTTGACCCATTTGAATATAGAACCAGACAAATGACTGGACTACCTTTGGAAAGAAACACAACACAGTTATCAAAAATGATCTTAAAAATCTTCTGTAAATTTCGTTGAGGACCATCACTGCTACATCAAATAAATGGATATTAAGCACCTCTTGTGTGTCCAACCCCATGCTAGGCAGCTGTGCTGTGCTGTGCTTAGTTGCTCAGTCTTGTCCAACTCTTTGAGACACCAGGGACTGCAGCCCTCCAGGCTCCTCTGCCAGTGGGGATTCTCTAGTCAAGAATACTGGAGTGGGTTGCTGTTTCCTCCTCCGGGGCATCTTCCCAACCTAGGGATCGAACCCAGGTCTCCCAAATCCCAGGCCGAGTCTTTACTGTCTCGGCCACCAGGGAAGCCCCATGCTAGGCAGCTATGATGCAAAATTCCTGACCTAATCCAGAGTAAGCTGGGAGCCTCAGGCCTTTGTCCATTTAGAGATGAGCATTTGAGATTTTGTCTTCCAAAAATCTAGGCTCTGTAAGACCATGGCCTCCTGCACAATACTATATTCTTCCAATTACCTGTATTCTTTCAAATTCTTCCAGATATTCTTCTTCCAGAACTCCATGGAAAACTCTGAATCCTCATGTAATTCTTCCAGCAGCTGCTACTAGGCCTCCTGCCATCATTCCCTTTCTGGAATGTGCTTACCTTCACCCCACCACAGGCCCAGAGTGCCTGGGTGCTAAGTCATTTCAGTCCTGTCAGACCCTTTGCGACCCTATGGACTGTAGCCCACCAGGCTCCTCTGCCTATAGGATTTTCCGGCAAGAATACTGGAGTGGGCGGCCATGCCCTCCTCCAGGGGATCTTCCCCTCCCAAGGATGGAATCCACATCTCTTATATCTCCTGCATTGGCAGGTGGATTCTTTACACTAGCGCCGTCTGGGAAGCCCAGGGCAGCCCCCTAAACTCTTTAGTGGTCATACAAGGAAATTAGGAAGCCCTGAGGGCTTAGATCTCAGCTCCCTAAAGCTCTCTCTTCCATTAGAATGATCTGAATTCCACTTGATTTGGTGAAGCAAGGGTCAGTCCAGCTCTTACATGTATACAGGACTACTGGAAAAACCATAGCTTTGACTATAGGGACTTTAGTCAGCAAAGCGATATCTTTGCTTTTTAGTATGCTGTCTAGGTTTGTCATAGTTTTCCTTCCAAGGAACAAGCATCTTTTAATTTCACGGCTGCAGTCAACATCCGCAGGGATTTTGGAGCCCAAGAAGATAAAATCTGTCACTGCTCCCACTTTTCTCCTTTCTATTTGCCATCAAGTGATGGGACTGGATGCCGTGATCTTAGTGTTTTGAATGTTGAGTTTTAAGCTAGCTTTTTCACTCTCCTCTCACCCTCACCTAGATGCTCTTTGCTGTTGCTGCTGCTAAGTCACTTCAGTCGTGTCCAATCCTCAGCGACCCCATGGATTGCGACCTTCCAGGCTCCTCCATCCGTGGGATTTTCCAGGCAAGAGTACTGAAGAGGGGTGCCTTTGCCTTCTCCAAAGAGTCTCTTTAGTTCCTCTTCATTTTCTGCCAGTAGGGTGGTATTATCTGCTTATCTGAGGTTTGTGATAGTTCTGGCAATATTGATTCCAGCTTGTGGGTCATCCAGCCTGCATTTTGCATGATGTACTCTACATAAAGTTAAATAAACACAGTAACAGTATATGGCCTTGTTGTGGTCCTTTCCCATTTTGAACCACTCGGTTGTTCCTTATTGAGCCTCACACAGGTTGCTCAGGAAACAGGTAAGTTGGTCTGGTATTCCCATCTCCAAGAATTTTCCATCCATGGTTTGCTGTGATCCACACAGACAAAGGCTTTCCAGTAATCAATGAAGCCAAAATAGATGTTTTTTTCTGGAATTCCCTTGCTTTCTCTATGATTCAGCTAATGTTGGCAATTTGATCTCTGGTTCCTCTACCTTTTCTAAACCCAGCTTATACATCTGGAAGTTCTCAGTTCATATACTGCCAAAGCCCAGCTTGAAGGATTTTGAGCATAACTTTGCTAGCACATGAAATGAGTGCAATTGTGTGATAATATGAAAATTCCTTGGCATTGCCCTTCTGTGGGATGGGAATGAAAACTCTTTCCAGTCCTGGGACCACTGCTGAGTTTTCCAAATTTGCTGACATATTGAGTACAGTGCTTTAACAGCATCATCTTTTAGGATTTTAAATAGCTCCAGCTAGAATTCAGTCGCCTCCCCTAGCTTTGTTCATAGGCATGCTTCCTAGGCCCACTTGACTTCAGGTTCCAGGATGTCTGGCTCTGGGTTAGTGACCACAGCATCATGGTTACCCGGGTCATTAAGACCCTTTTTGTAGTTCGCCGGTGTATTCTGGCCACCTGGTCTTAATCTCTGCTGCTGCTGTTAGATCCTTACAGTTTCTGTCGTTTCTCGTACCCATCTTTGCGTGAAATGTTCCCCTGATCTCTCCAGTTTTCTTGAAGAGATCTCTGTAGTCTTTCCCATTCTATTGTTTTCTGATTTCTTGGCATTGTTCATTTGAGAAGGCCTTCTTATCTCTTCTTACTGTTCTCTGGAACTCTGCACTCAGTTGTGTATATCTTTCCTTCTCTTCTCCCATGCTTTTCATCCCTCTTCTTTCCTCAGCTATTTATAATGCCTCCTCAGACAAGCAGTTTGCCTTCTTGCATTTCTTCTTCTTTGGGATGGTTTTGATCTCTGCCTCTTGTACAATGTTACAAACCTCTGTCCATAGTTCTTCAGGCAATCTGTCTACTAGATCTTTATTCCTTGAATCTATTCATCACCTTCACTGTATAGTCACTGATAGCTCAGTTGGTAAAGTATCTGCCCACAATGCGGGAGACCTGGGTTGGATCCCTGGGTTGAGAAATCCCTGGAGAAGGGAAACGCTACCCATTCCAGTATTATTTCATGGACTGTATAGTCTATGGGGTCACAAAGAGTTGAACCCATTGAGTGAGTGACTTTCACTTTCACTGTATAATCATGAGGGATTTGATTTAGGTCACAGCTGAATGGCCTAGGGGTTTCCCCTAGTTTCTTTGATTTAAGTCTCAATTTTGCAATAAGGAGCCAATGATCTGAGCCACAGTCAGCTCCAGGACTTGTTTTTACTGACTGCATAGAGCTTCTCCATTTTTGGCTGGGAAGAATACACTCGATCTGATTTCAGTATTGACCATCTGGTGATGTCCATGTGTAGAGTTGCCCCTTGTGTTGTTGGAAGAGTGTATTTGCTATGACCAGTGTGTTCTCTTGACAAAAGTCTGTTAGCCTTTTCCCTGCTTCATTTTGTACTCCAAGGCCAAACTTGCGTGTTACTCCAGATGTATTTTCACTTCCTATTTTGCATTCCCGGAGAAGGCAATGGCACCCCACTCCAGTACTCTTGCCTGGAAACTCCCATGGACGGAGGAGCCTGGTAGGCTGCAGTCCATGGGGTCGCTGAGTCAGACACGACTGAGCAACTTCACTTTCACTTTTCACTTTCATGCACTGGAGAAGGAAATGGCAACCCACCCCAGTGTTCTTGCCTGGAGAATCCCAGGGATGGCGGAGCCCAATGGGCTGCCATCTGTGGGGTCGCACAGAGTCGGACACGCTGAAGCGACTTAGCAGCAGCAGCAGCAGCATTTTGCATTCCAATACCCCATGATGAAAAGGACATCTTCACATCTCTTCTTGGTTTTCTATTTTCTCTCTTGATGTTAGTCCTAGAAAATCTTGTGGGTGTTTATAGAACAGTAAACTTCAGCTTCTTTGGCATTAGTGGTTGGGGCATGTTTGGTAAGTCGCTTCAGTCGTGTCCAACTCTTTTTGACCCTATGGACTGCAACCTACCGGATTCCTCTGTCCATGGGATTCTCCAGGCAAGAATACTGGAGTGGGTTGCTGTGCCTCCCTCCAGGGGATCTTCCCGACCCAGGGATCAAATCCACATCTCCTAAGTCTGCCACAGTGGGAGGCGGGTTCATTACCACTAGTGGCTCCTTAGGACCTATGGAATGTCTGAGTGGGAATCAGGAATCTATATTTGTAACAGTAACCGAGGGGATTCTTTTTTCCACTGAAATCTAGGATGAGACTCAGTGTGGAGATGTGGCCTTACCTCGGTGCAGAGCCCTGTGGGGCTCCTGGACACACGGTCTTTGTGTCTTCCCTTTTTTTTTTTTTTTTAATATGTATTAATTTGGCTGCACTGGGTTGAAGCATGTGGGATCTATTCCCTGACAAGGGATCAAACCCGGGCCCCCTGCTTGGGACCATGTGGTCCCAGCCACTGGATCATCAGGGAAGTCCCCGCCACCAATTCTTTGCTGATAGGAAACAACGTTCATTCAAAGTGCTCCTTTTCTACTTTACCTAAAACTCTGTCTCTGAGATTTTATTCGGCAGTGGTGTACAAAGAAGTTGAGCTTTCAGCATCATCTCTAGCTTTGGGGCATTGTTTAACATCACCTCTTAGAAACTCCATTTTCTCACCTGTATGAGATGATTCTTATTGTATTTTTTAAATGCTGAATATTTATTTATGGCTGTAAGAGTGTAGTTGCTCCTCAGCATGTGGAATCTGCCTGGACTAGGGATGAACCCGAGTCCCTGCCCTGGCAGGTGGATTCTCTTCCACTGCACCACCAGGGAAGTCCCCTCCTCTTTATTTTATTTTTTCTTGTCTACATTAAGTTCTGTAACTTTTTAGATATTAATCCCAATTGATATATGGTTTTCAAACTTTTCCTTCCTTTCCATAGGCTGTCTTTTAATTTTGTTAATTGGTCCTTTTGCTCTGCAGAAGGTTTTCAGTTTGATGTAGTCCATCATGGAAATTCTGGATCAGGAGACTGGGGAAATTTTCTCAGAAGAATAGGGTTATCAAGGTATGTCAGTGATAAAAAGCTGAGCAAGAATGTGGTCTCAACTGACCACATTTGATCTCGAGAAAGTTCTGGAAAAGTGTATCACCAAGTTAATTTCACCACTGGCCAATTCTTCCAGGAGGAGAGGTGCTGGGCAGTTCTCCAGAGGAGGGGGACATGGGGGATGGGTGTGCTGTTGGCAAAAGCATCTGGGTGGGGCACCAACAATGTCCTACAGTCCGCTTTGGCACTGTTCAGATCTACTTGCTTCTCCTATTAAGTTCTCTTCATCCCAGTACAACTTCCGCAGGATTCTGCTTGATCATAATTTCTGGGTAAACTTAGGAAAGGAGGATTAGTTCTAGAGACACAACTGATATCTCTCAGCTCTCTCCTCTACATCCACTCATTCTAGCCCAGCCCTTCCCTTCTGCTCCTGGCTTCAGCTAGTGTTTCTGCTGGTCTCTACACTTTGTCTGGGGGATTGAGCCTGGCCCTCCCTCCTGAAGGTTATGAGTCCCTAGTTAGCATGCTTTATGAGCCCGTGACAATGGTACTTGCTCACTTACAAATAAAACTTAGCATGGGGGCATCACTGGTGGTCTAGCGTTAAGAATCTACCTGGCAATGCAGGGGACACCAGTTCGATCCCTGGTCCGGGAAGATCCCACACGCCTCGGAGCACCTGAGTCCAAAAGCCACAGCTACGGAGTCCATGTGCAGCCCCCACTGAAGCCTGCACACCTAGAGCCTGTGCTCTGCAACAAGAGAAGCCACCGCGATGAGACGCCCACAGACCTCAACAGGAAAATAGCCCCCGCTCTCTAAAACTAGAGAAAGCCCCCACACAGCAGTGAAGACCTAGCACAGCCAAAATAACAAATAATAATAAATAAATACAATTGTGAAAAAAAAATACACCTCAGCATGGGTAGCTGGTGATATTCCAAGGGATCACCTGAATTCTAAGCATATTTTCTCTGTCTCTCATTACTTAGCTCTGGTCCTACTTTCTGTTCTGACCATAGTCTCTTACCCTCTGTCCATCCATATTGTTAGGGGAAGCACACTGATCGAAATCGCCTACCCTAGCCAGACACCATAGTGACCTTTTGTGTGAGTTATTTTACAATAGGAAGTCCTAGAAAAGAAGATGGAACTAACAAGCCACCACCAGCAGGAAGAGTTCAGGAAAGGTCAAAAGGAGATGCCATGCATTCTACCATCTCATCTTGGCTGCACCATACAAGCACTACCAGGAAGGATGCTAAATCAGAGTGATTGGCCAAAGAAAATCTGGAAATGAATCCCATCACCATAAAACCCAAGACTGGGAGCCACATGGCAGATCAGTTTTTCTGGATTCTCTTTAACTTCTGCCTTCTGCCTGGGCGCCCCTTCCCAGTACAGTCTATCACTTTATCAGCTCGTGTGTCTCCTTGGACAACTCATTCCTGAATGTTACACAAGAGCCCACTCTTGGGTCCTGGAAGGGGTCCCCCTTCCTGCAACAGTATGGCATGTCCTTTTGTTGCCTGCTGGTCTATTGGCAGGAGGAGATGCAAGTGACCAGGTGGCAGATGTACCTCAAAATTTAGTGGGATTCTGGCTGTGTCCCCTGGTAGAAAGGTCCCTCCCCAGTCTAGGAATTTAGACTCTGTAGACTCATAGGACCTAAAATTGGGAGACTGTTAGCACAGATTCCCCATGGAGGTCACTGGAGATAATGCAAAGTGGGGGTATTTTTTTTGGGGGGGTCTGAGTCTCATGACTTATGGGATCTCAGTTCCCCGAGCAGGGATTGAACCTGGGCCATAGTAACGAAAGCCCAGATTCAGAACTACTAGACCACCAGGAAACTTCCACTTCTCATTTTGAAGTCAACACCCCAGTTTCCCATCTATGCTCTTCCCCTTCCTCTGGCCCTCCTCATCAAGCCCAGGGCTGCTCCGGAAGCAGAGGTGACAGTTAGCTGGATTCCGCGGGGTGCCAGGCACCAGACTGGGACTGGGTTAGAAGCTAGACACAGAGCGGTGCTGACTCCGTGCCTCCCATTCTCACTGTGGTAGCCAACCACGTGTCCTCTGAAGGGGACACCAAAGGAACTGTGGGATGACAGGGACCAGCCCGACATCAGAGCCTGTCCTGAGCCCAAGGCCTCTACAGTTTATTCTGTGTGATCGCGACAAGTCACTGAACCTCATCTGTAAAAGTGGGAATAATAGCCATTAGACCTGCTTCCCAGGGTCATTACAAGGATTAAATGAGATAATATCTATGTGTCAAGTGACCAGTGACATAATAGAGGCTAAAAAATGGGATTCCTTTCCTTCCTCTGCACCTCATCTGTGAAATGTAGTCCCCTGTAGTTTCCTGAAGAGAACCCAGGGGACAAGGACTGTGGAAAGTCTCACAGGTTGGAAAGCATCAGGCCCGGAGGCTAGAGATGCTGATAATGGTAAAGAGCTCTGACTTTGGAGCCCAATTCTAATCCTAGCTGTGTGAACCAGAACTAATCACATAACCTTGCTGTGCCTCAATTTTCCTCATTTGTGAAATGGGGAAACAGTGCTAGCCACTCCATGGGGTTTTGTCAAGGATATGTTATTATATGGAAAGAGCTTAGAACAGGCCGTCAGTCAGTGCTCAATGTTAGTGATGGGACTTCCCTGGAGGTCCAGTAATGAGGACTCCGTGCTTTCACTGCCAAGGACCTGGGTTCAATCCCTGGTCAGAGAATGAAGATTCCACAAGCCATGTGGCACAGCTGGAAAAGAAAAAAAAAAAGTATTAGAGATGATGATGATGAAGATGGCTGAGCCACAAGACTGTGCCTTCCAGGAAGGCACGATGCTACTGGGACTGGTTCAGCCCATCCCGCCGCCATAGCAGGGCTGCGGAGACACAGTGCATGGAGTAGACGGTGCTGCTCCTTCTGATGGTCCCTGTCTTGGGCCCCCGCGCCCTCACTGCTCGGTTGGCCCATCACTCTGTCAAGACGAGGCACTGACACAGGCATTCCTGGAGATCAGGTGCAGACCACACTCCTTGGCCTGGTTTTGCAGAGCCCCCAGTTGGAACCAGTATGTTCCTGCCTTCCTTCACCCATTGCTCGTGCAGGTGTCTCCTTTTTGGGTGGCCTGCTGGTGGGGCTATAGAGACCCTGCCTCCTATCAGGGGGAGAAAGAGACCAAGAGATGGAGAACGACTGCATGGTGAGAAGCAAGTGGATGAGGGGAGGGTGGGGGCTCTGGGAGTCCTGAGGGGCAGTGGAGACAGAGAAAGCTTCCCTGAGAGGTGAAACCCAAGTTGAAGGTTAAAGTATGAGAAGGATTGTCAAGTAAAGGAGGAGCAGGCTCACTCTCTCTGCAGGGAGAGTCACAAGAGAGGGTAGGGCTGAGCAGGCATGCAAAGAAGGACACAGGGGTGATGCAGAAGGTAGGGAAAAGCAAGAAGTAACGTTCAAGGCTGCACAGGGACTAGGGGACTGAGGCCTTAAAAGCCAGACTACAGAGTTGGGGCTTTGTCCTGAGGGCAGTGGGCAGTCAAGGAAGGTAAGGGGGTGGTGGGAGGGGGCAAGGTGACCCTTGATCTTTCCTATCCTATGTCACCAACAACCCATCTCTTTGCTCTGTCTAGCAGCTTTGTTTGTCCCTGAAACCTGCCAAGGATATTCCTAAACTCAGGGCCTTTGCACTGGGGCTTTTCTCTTTGCCAGGAGAAGTAGGAGTGAAGATTTGCTTGAATAGGGCTTAACATTGGAGTCAGAGGCTCTGGCTTGAATTCCTGTTTATTTGTTTTGAATGGGCCTCATGATGGAACCTGCTGGATGACAGGGTCATGACTGAGCATCCTGGTGGACAGAGAGAACTGATCTCTTGGGAACACTGTTGCCAAAATCTCAGCTGCAGGGGATCTTCCCCACTCAGGGACTGCTGACTCTTCAATTGCTAGGATTTCCCAGCCATCAGCTTCCGGTGAGACTGAAACAGAGATGAAGATGTGTGGGCTACAGGTGGGGCAGGATGAAGTGGCAGAGCTTCTGACATCTGCCAAGACAAATATGTTGGGAAAACGGAACTGCGCCTGGGATAGGGGTGGATTGCTTCCTTTGTGAAGGGCCCCTGAAGGGTCCAGAAAGAAAGTGAAGTCCCCAAGAGGAGGAGGAGATGGTGGGGTCAGGTCAGGGTGAGCCTACCCTCTGGGGTGAGGCTCGGCGCAAGGTACGCCGCCACATGTGAATAGCACGAGATCGCGTGTCTGGCTCCCTCCTCCCCCCTGCCCTCCTCTTCTTCTTCCTCCTCCTCCTCCACTACCTGGCCTGGCCCACGCCTCAGTGCACCCACTCAATGGGCCTAGTCTAATCCTCTGACATCACAGCCTGCCCAACACAGGCCCTCCCTGGCAGACTTGACAGGCCCCAGGCTCAGAGACCCAATTTAGGATCTCCCACCTCAGAACTTATCCCTTCCCTCAACCTCTTCCCTCCTTCAGCTCACAGTTCAGATTGGGGACACCCTGGAGTCAGTCCCAAACTGGGGCGGCAGGAGCCTACGATCTGTCCTGGCCTTGCTGTGTGACTCCAGGTAAGTAGCTGCCCCTCTCTGGGCCTCAGTCTCCTTATCTAAATCTCCTCTACCCTCAGTTAATGACATCAGCACCTTGTAGCTTTAGGAAAATTTTTTTTTTGTATGAGCTCACATGTTGGTTGTTGGGGGACCACTGGATTGTGTGGTCCTCATTATTCACCCCAGTGCCAACTCGCAGGAGGGGCTCCATCGACACCTGCTGACTCAGGGTCTACATGGGTGAATGAACGAACAGATGTAGCTCCTGCCTTATGGTGGGGGCTCTGGATATGACTGTGTTCATAAGCACGGATGCATGTGCACTCCTGTGTTTGATGCTCCCTGGCAGGGTGTGTGGTGTAACACAGTTGGGGGCATGTCCACTGGGGTGTCAGCTCCACAAGGGCAGGGATTTGTGTCTGACTTCTTCCCTGGTCTACCCCAATCTATCTGGAACAGGGACAAGCATGTGGCTAGAGTCAATACATCCTTGAGTGTAAAAATGTATGCAAGTGAATACACACATCTGGTGTGGGTCCACGTGCCAACCTGTGCATATAGTACAGTATAGAGTTAGTCACGCGGTCATGTCTGACTCTGAGATCCCATGGACTGTCACCCATCAGGCTTCTCTGTCCTTGGAATGTCCAGGCAAGAATACTGGCGTGGGTAGCCATTCTCTTCTCCAGGGGATCTTCCACACCCAGGGATGGAACCTGAGTCTCCTACATTGCAGGCAGATTCTTTACCGTCTGAGCCACCAAGGAAGCCCAAGACATGTACATAGTGATGCCTAAAGCTCAGCTTCCCTGGACACTGGCGCCGGATCAAACCTCAGGGACAAAGATGGGGCTGAAGTCGAAAAGGAGAGCTTTATTGCTTTGCCAGGCAAAGGGGGATACAGCAGGCTTATCCTCTCAAAACCATGTCTCCCCTTGGGAAAATACTGAGAAGTTTTCTAATAAAAGAAGTTGGGGTCGGCTCGTGAACATTTTCCTGATGTTTGGTGGTGTCAGGTAGAAATTAACGTATTCAACCTTCAGGTCCAACGGGTCTGGGGTCTACAAGTTTGAGGGCAGCATACCACAGCTTGTCCCGCCGGAGGGGGTTTCAGTACCTGCAAAATGCTTCAAAGATGTTGTACGTATCTCATGTTCAGGCATGGACATCTTGCCCCAAGGCTGCTCTTGATTTTATTTCTCCCTGGTTTTGCAATCTCTCCCTTCGTTAATAAACAGGTGCCCATTGGACTTTAGGGAAGATCACGGAGGCTGAATGAAGGCTGCTACCTGCAATATCAAAGAAATGGATGGTGGGTGGGTACTTCCCTGATGGCTCAGTGGTAAAGAATCCACCTGCCAATGCGGGAGACATGGGTTCACTTCTTCATCCCGGAAGATCCCACATGCCTCCGAGCAACTAAGTCTGTGAGCCACAACTACGGAGCCCTCACTCCAGAGCCCGTGCTCTAGAAGAACAAGAGAAGCCACCAAAATAAGAAGCCTGTGCCCGGCAACGAAGAGTAGCCCCACTCGCTGCAACCAGAGAAAAAACGCACTCAGCCAGGAAGATCCAACATAGACAAAATAAATAAATAAATTTATATTTAAAATAAATTTGAAAAAAACTCTTCAAAAAAAATAAAAGAAAAAAAGGACACAAAGACCTTGAGACAAGGAGCCCCACAGGGCCCTGCACGGGATCACATGCTTCTGGGTCTAAGGGTGTGGGTGATGTTTCTTACACACCACCCCCCTGTCCCTTTTCCAAACTCCTCCAGAACCAGGGCCCAATGCCTGGGTCCCGATGGGGCGGAGCAGGGGGCCGCCTCCTCAAGGGAAACTGGATCCCAGGACGTGCAGAACGGCAGGGAGCAGGGCGGCCCCTTTGTCCCCGGGATAATCCCCTCCCTGCCTGGCTCCCTTTCTCCCAGCAACCCGAGTTAAAGTCAGATTTGGGGGGCTGTAGGGAACTAGGGTGTCACCTCAATGCCCCCTTCCCTAGTTGTCCCCTGCCTCAGGGGATTTTGCACCTCCCCCCACAACCCCCAAGGTATGATTTTCCCTCCCTCATGGGTGGCCCGAGGGCTCAGACCCAACTATATAGCCACCTGAGGGGCAAGAGGACAGGTGTCGCAGAACCACCGAGAGACTGCAGAGAGGAAGGATCCAGGCGAGACCATGGGTTTTCATCTGTTGGGTGAGTGAGGGAAACAGGGCGCAGGGTCCTGAGACCAGGAGGGAGGGGGTACTGCCTGTGCCCTGTGGCCCATCTGACTCAGGTACCTGGCTGCTCTTGCATCTGCTGGGAACCTCCAAAACCTTACACACAGAAGACTTCATTCATCATTCATTCATTCAAGACATACTTCTGGAGTGCCTATTAGGTGCTAGGTAGTAGCCTAGGTGGGCTTCCCAGGTGGCGCTAGTGATAAAGAACCCGCCTGCAATGCAGGAAACAAGAGACCCGGGTTTGATCTGTGAGTTGGAAAGATCCCCGGGAGGAGGGCATGGCAACCCACTCCAGTATTCTTGCCTGGAGAATCTCATGAACAGAGGCTCCTGCTGGGCCACGGGGTAGCCAAGAGTTGGACACAACTGAAGTGACTAAGCACA
This sequence comes from Cephalophus harveyi, assembly GCA_006410635.1. Taxonomy (NCBI): domain Eukaryota; kingdom Metazoa; phylum Chordata; class Mammalia; order Artiodactyla; family Bovidae; genus Cephalophus; species Cephalophus harveyi. Next base: position 138,748 of record SJYT01013210.1, on the reverse strand, counting down.
CACTCACCGGAGCCTAAGTACTGGGGTCATTGTTGCTGTTTAGTTGCTAAGTTGTGTCCAACTCTTTGGGGACCCCATGGACTGTAGCCCTCCAGGGCCCTCTGTCCGTGGTATTCCCCAGACAAGACTAGTTGAGTGGGCTGCCATTTCCATCTCTGGGTGAACTTCCCCATTCAGGGATCAGACCCACGTTTCCCGGATTGGCAGGCAGATTCTTTACCACTGAGCTCTCAGGGAAACCCAAGCATTGGGGACACGGCAGTAAAGAAACAGACCAAAAAACGAGATTTCTTTCTGCAGACAGTCCGTCCATGTGATCATAAGTAAATTATCATGCCAGTGTGACTTCCCAGGTAGCGCTAGTGATAAAGAATCTGCCTGTCAATGTAGAAGACATGAGACATGGGTTCGATCCCTGGGTCGGGAAGAACCTCTGGAGAAGGAAATGGCAACCCACTCCAATATTCTTGCCTGGAAAATTCCATGGACAGAGGAGCCTGGCGGGCTGCAGTCCATGGCGTCGCAAACAGTCAGTCTGGACTGAGCACCCACACAGATGTGATAGAATTTGCATACAGTGATCCAAGTTTGTTGAATGAATGAATGAACAGGGCTTCACCTCAGGCCTTCCCTTAAGTTCTGAACTTCTGGGAGTTCAGGAATGTAGACACGAAAGCTAAGGAAGCCATCCTGGTCTGCCTCTCATCTCCATCACGGCTGGTGACCTTATGTTTTTTTGTCTTCTTTTTAAATTTGACTACACCAGGTCTTAGTTGGGGCGGGTGGGATCTAGTTCCCTGACCAGGGATTGAACCTGAGCGCCCTGCATTGGCAGTGCAGAGTCTTAGGCCTGGGACCGCCAGGGACATCCCCAGAGGGCCTTTTGAGTTGAGCCCTGAAGAATCAGAAGGAGAAGCCCTGGGTGGATTTGGAAGGTGGTCCTGGCCAAGCCCAGCAAGAGCAAAGTCTGAGTAGCGGATGCTACGGAAAAGAGGGGCTAGGCCTTGTAGCCCACCGTGAGGACTTTAATAGTCACTGTGTTAGGTGGGAGCCATGGGAAGGTTTGGACAAAGGAGGGATCTAGCTGGACTTGAAGAGCTTCCAGGTGGCAGAGGGAGACCAGGGTGGAGGCAGAGACAGCAGCGGGGAGAGACATAGCTTCTAGACACATCTTTTACTTATTTATGGCTGTGCTGGGTCTTTGTTGCTGTGCTCAAGCTTTCTCTAGTTGCAGTGAGTGGCGGATGCCCTCGAGCTGAGGTGCGTGGACTTCTCACTGCAGTGGCTTCTCCTGTTGCAGGCTCTAGGCACACAGCCTTCAGGAGCTGTGGCTCCTTGACTCCAGGGCACAGGCTTGGTAGCTGTGAAGGGCTTAAAGGTTGCTTCATGGTGTGTGGGATCTTCCCAGACCAGGGGCCAAACATGTGTCTCCTGTGTTGGCAGGTATATTCTTTATCGCTGACCCAGCAGGGAAATCCACATTTTAAAACTTTGTATTGAAAACATCAGATAGGTACAGGGAGATGTGCACAAGTCCTAAGTATACAGCTCAGTGAGCTTTCACAGAGTCTAGGTACACTTGTCACAAGTGCTCAGATGTAGAAATACAGACCCAGGGAGTTCCCTGGTGGTCTGGTGGTTAGGATTCTGGGCTTTCACAGCCCAGGTTCAATCCCTGGTCAGGGAGCTGAGATCCTGCAAGCTTCACGGTGTGACCAGAAACAAATAAAAAACCCCACAGACCTCGTGGCCACCTTTTAAGGACAGAGCCAACAGGATTTAGTGTGGGTTGAACATAGGGAGAAGGAGAGAATGAGGCGTCCAAGAGGACCCCGTGACTTTGACGTGGGCACCTGGAAGAATGGACATGCACTTTTCTCAGATGGGAAAGACCAGGGAAGGAGGGGAACAGGGCAGCTAGAGCTCAGCAGTGGATATTTTGACTTGAGATGCTCATTAACCTCCAAGGGAAAACATCAAGTGGGAAATTGAATACATGGGTCTGGAGGTCAGGCGAATGTTTTCTTTCTTTTTAATATTTATTTATATAAAATTGCATTTAAAAAGAAAAAAATAAACATTTATCTTCTTTGGCTGTGCTGGTTCTTAGTCGTGGCGGCATGCAAATTCTCAGTTGTGGCCTGTGGGATTAGTTCCCTGACCAGGGGTTGAACCTGGGGACTCCTGCTTGAGAGCTCAGAGTTTTTAGTCACTGGACCATCGGAGAAGTCCCAGGGGCATATACTGGGCTAGAAAGAATCTGCTAACAGGGTATTCTGCCCTGAGTGGCACACAGAGACCGCTGTAAGCCACAAGGGCTGAATCTATATGAGGGGCTGTTATGATGAATGAGTGAATCAGCAGGGGAGGTCAGGGACTTGGTGCTGACCTCTGATTTCTTCCTGCCAGCCCCCTTCTGCCTGCTGGCCCTGCTGCTGCCCCTTCTGAAGTTGGGAGCCCCCATGTCCATAGCTGAGTCTGTCAATCAAGCCTATAACCTGGCGCTCCACATGCAGATGCAGACTTCCACCCTGCTGGAGACTTACGTGAGTGACAGGGCATGAGCAGGGGGTGAGGGGAGGCGGCTGTCACCCTCCTGGCCCAGCCCTGGGGAAGGGAGGCAGAACAAGGCTGGAAGAAGGTTCCTCCATGGGTCCTGGGCTACAGGGGCTCTGCCAGCTAGAGACACGCCCACAGGAATGATGTCACTCATGGCTGGGTGACCTTGGACAGGTCATTCCTTCACTCCCTGTCTTAGCTTCCTCATCTGCCAAATGGGATGCTGATCGAGCCTTGGCTGACCTCTCAGGACTGTCAGAAGATTCAAAGGAAGCACCTAGGGGAAGTGTTTTACAGGCTCATGAGTCTGTCCATGACCACCTCTGCCCTTGCTTTCGTGAGCCGATACCATGCTGGGAGATTCAGCCTCATTATCTTACTGGCTCCTCAGATAGCTCTAAGAGGCAAAATTATGACCCATTTTTACAGATGAGAGAACTGAGGGGGCTTTTTTAGATTTTTTAAAAACTTTTTTATATTTTTATTATTGTATTTCTTTTTGGCTGTGCTGGATCTTTGTTACGTAGTTTCAGGTCTTCTCTAGTTTCGGAGGAAATGGCAATCTATTGCAGTACTCTTGCCTGGAAAATCCCAGGGATGGAGGAGGCTGTTAGGCTACAGTTCATGGGGGTCTCAAGGAGTCGGACACGTCTGAGCGACTTCACTCACTTCACTCACTTCGCTCACTTCACAGTTTATCACTGGAGAAGGAAATGGCAACCCAGTCCAGTATGCTTGCCTGGAGAATCCCATGGACAGAGGAGCCTGGCGGGCCATGGTCCATAGGGTCGCAGAGAGTCGGAGACGCCTGAAGTGACTCAGCACCGAGCACTTCTCTAGTTTTCCCGAGTGGCGGCTCCTCTCTAGTTGTGGTGTGCAGGTTCTCGTTGTGGCGGCTTCCCTCCTTGCTGAGCGCAGGCTCTAGGGCTCGCAAGGCTTCAGTACTTGGGGCATGTGGGCTCAGTAGTTGCGACTCCCTGGCTCTAGAGCACAGGCTCAGTAGTTGTGGCACACGGGCTTAATTGATCTAGGACATGTGGCATCTTCCTGGATCAGGAACCCGTGTCTCATGCATTGGCAGGAGGATTCTTATCCACCGAGCCACCAGGGAAGCCCTCTTTTTGATTTTTTGATGTGGGCCATTTTTAAAGTCCCTACTGAGTTTGTTACCATACTGCTTCTGTTTTATCCTTTGGGTTTTTTGGCTGCGAGGCAGGTGAGATCTTAGCTCTTCAACCAGGGATTGAACCCGCACCCCCTGCATTGCAGGGCAGAGTCTTAACCACTGGACCATGAAGGAAAGTCCAGGAATCTGAGCTCCAGAAGGGGAATAATTTACCTGCGGTCCCAAAACTGTCTGGAAGTTCAAAGCAGCAGCCTGCTGGCTGGGTTTGACCCACAGATGTTTAGGCCATGCGATGCTTGTTCAAATTTTGAACCTGAAAACCTGTCCAAAACAGGCACAGGGGTCCTGTTGGCCTCCAGTCATTGTGCCGCAGCTGCACCCCATCTGCTTCTTTTCCAGGTGATGGGATCCACCTGGCCCCTGGAGGGCCTGGAATTTGTGACTCTTCCACTGTACTATATTCTAGGTCCACGTGAAGTTACTGAACCTAGTTTCTTGTTTTCTTCTGTAAAATCTAGTTTCTTTCTCTGGGGCTGTGCTGGGTCCTCGTGGATGTCACAGGCTTTCTGTAACTGTAGCGAGCGGGGGCTCCTCTGCTTTGCGGAGCTTGGGCTTCTCATTGCGGTGGCTTCTATTGTCACAAAAAATGTGCTCTAGGAGTGAGGGGGCTCAGGAGTTGTGGTCCCCAGGCTTAGGTGCCCCACGGCATGGGGAATCCTTCTGGAGCAGGGATCGAACCCATGTCCCCTGCTTTGGCAGGCAGATTCTTAACCACTGAACCACCAGGGAAGTCCCTGCCTCTAATTTCTAGTCTCATATCTGCCACCATCCTCTGGGTAACTTTGAGGACCCTGAGTTTCCCCATTTGTAAAATGGGGATGTCGGACTAGGTGATCTATCAAGTACAGAATTTATCAGTGTGCACTAAAATTCTGTGGGTCTAGGTTTGTGGAGGCGAGAAATTTAATAAATTTAATTTTAAATAAATTAAATAAAAATTAAATTAATAAATCAAATAATTAATAACATTAATAATAATAAATTAAATTAATAAATTTTATTTTACTTATTGAGTTAATACTCAATAATCTTAGTGTTCAATTCAATATTAATAATTGCATATGAATGATTATTTAAAAGTGAACAAATATTAACCCCTGAAGAATGTGAATAAAAAGGAAATATGGCTTTAACCACATTGTCAATAATATATTTAGCTTGCAAAAACGGTAATAAGTAACATCACCATAGTGTTTATGATATTAATATAAAGATGTCATTAGTGAATGATATTAACGCCCTAATCGTATGCCAAGTGCTAAGTGCTTTATGTCTATTACATCTCATCATCTTCACCATTACAGCGCCATGTGGGAATTACTGAAGCTGTGATTCAAAGTTGCACAAGTTGTATGTGGAGGAGGCTGAGTTGAAGCCTAAGAGAACTGGGGCTCTGTGCTAGAACATTTCATCAACTCCCCGAGGCAGGGAATGGCGACTCCCCCTAGGAAGAGGCCAGTCTCATGGAAGGCAGATGTGAATTCAGGGGCACCCTAGGGCAGCGTTTGGGTCCCCTCACTCTCATCTGTCTCTGTCTCTCGTGCAGCTCCAGCACCAAGGCAGTCCCTTCAGTGATCCTGACTTCTCACTCCCCGAACTCTCGCTCAGAACCCTGCCTCCAACCGCCATGCCCTTCGAGATCTGGCAAGGCCTGGAAGATGAAGTACGTCTGAGCCTCACCCACGAGGCCTTCTGGTCCTTCAGCCAGCACCTCCTGCTTGCGATTGCTGACCAGAGTGACCTGAGCCCTGGCAATTCCATCGTGGAGAATCAGCTTTGGGAAGCAAGACTCAAGGCCAAAGGCCTAGCAGGCAACTTGGCTGGCATCATGCCTGCCCTGGGCCTGCCCACCCCCACAGCTAACACCCCCCTCAGTACTGTCCCCTTAGGGGACACGGCCTTCCAGAAGAAGTGTCGAGGGTATGTAATAATCCGGGACTACGGCTTTTGGACAGACCGAGCTGTGAGTTTCTTGGATGAGCTCAAGGCCAAATACTCTCAATAGAGGAGGTGGAACTTCCTGTTAGGGCTGCAACCCTTTCCTTTTCACAGCTGATTCTTTCCTGTTTTGTTTTTTTTTTCCCCACCAGGGATTCTTTTCTGTCTTGCTTCTTGGCTAGAAAGGAGACACATGTTGTCTAGCAGGGCTTGTGTACCATGTATCTGGGAACATTTCCTGGGGACCAGGCCTCTAGTCCTTATGACTGGGCCTTCCTGCCCAGGTCCTATGGCCTCCCTTCCAGATCTGGGTGGGACTCCATGGACAGCATCTCATGAATTCCCATTCCAGTGCTCCTGGTGGCTCACTTCCTGGGTAGAAAGAAATACCTCTTTGAAGAGGCTTCACTTACAGTCCATGGGGTCACAAAGAGTGGGACGTGACTGAGTGATGAACACTTTTCACTTTCATTTTCCACTCTACAGGGGGAGTACAGTTGGTCCCCTTCCTGTCATTTAGAGGAGGTCCAGGGACTGCCTTCTTGTCTCTATCGACCTCACTTCCTGCATGAAGATATGGACTTTCTGAGCAATGAGGCCTCCCTTTTTTCTGGAGTTCACTTCCTGCTCTAGACTACCTCTTTGATTGTGTCCACTCTTCCAACTTCCCATCTTACGGTGCTTCACTTCCTATTCAATGGATGTCTGACTCTTGAAAAGCTAAAAACCCACCCGAGTCACATCTGTTTCTTGCTCAGGACACATCCACTTCGGGATGACAGATGGCATCCCGGGCCTGGGCTCTCCTGAATCTCCTATTTATAGTGTGGCTTTTGCGGATGGCTGGGGGGACCAGGACATACCCCAAGGATCTTATTCTCCTTAAATGTGTCTCCCCATTTTCAACGACTGTATATACTAGTAAATTCAATGTTCTTTTTATTTTTAAACATTTTATTTACAAAAAATTAATTTATTCTCGTAAATAAAACTCTTCAAAGGGGTGAGATTTTTTTTTTTTTTGTGTGTGTGTCTCCATAAACCTGACTTGAGGAGAAGGGAAGGTGTGGATTAGGGCAGAGGGAGGGGAAGGGGTGGAGGGCATCAAAAGGAGAGGCGGCAGGGCCACAAGGGGTGGGATGAGGGACAGGGAGAGCAGCAGGTGGAGGGACCCTGGGCGAAGGTGGCTGAAATTTGTCTGGAGTAGCCCTTCCACCACAGGGCCAACAGGCATGTTCCTGGCCAGGACACGACAGAGAGAAGGACAGAGGCAAACAGAGTGACAGGTGTCCCTTCCTTGAGATGAGGTGGAGATACGCACAGGCTACAGCGGGCCAAGAGGAAACAGGACACGGGAAGACAAAGAGATGCTCAGAGTGGCGGACGCAAGCGGTGGAGAAACTCGGGAGAAGCGAGGACATGACAGCTACGGGAAGTCGTAGAGGGAGACAAGAAGGACCCAGAGAGACAAAGAGATGGAGAAGCGTCCAAAGAAAGCAGAGAGACAGAAGCAGTCGGAAGACAGAGAGACGCTGACACAGATGGGGATGGATGGAGACGGCCGGGAGGGCACCGCGAGCTGGGCCGCGCGCCCGGCGCTCAGGCCGGGCCCCCGGGCGCCAGCTGGCCCAGGTCGGCCTCAGTGCGGCTCACCCACTCGAGGTAGAGGCCGCATACACGGAACCCCAGCACCTTGGCCGGGAAGACGCCCGCGGAGGCAGTGGCGGCGGCGACTGCGGCGGCCGAGGGTTCGGGCCGGGGCCCGCGGCTCTCGGCCCCCAGCGCGGCCAGCACGGCCTCCACCGCGGCGCCCAGAGCCCGGACCTGGCGCGCCGCGTCCTCCAAACGCCCCAGCAGGCGCAGCGCGAGCGGGTTCAGCTCGCCCTGGAGGCGGCGCACGACGTCCAGCAGCGGCGGCAGTGCGGCCAGCGCCGCGGCGTCCAGCCGCAGTCGCTCGAGCACTGGCAGGCCAGCGTGGCCCGGGGCCGGGTCGCTCAGATCGGCCACCGGCAGCCGCGGGGGCGAGAAGCCGGGCAGCCCGAAGGGGTCTCCCTGGTGCTGCACCTGCGGAGACGAGGCAGTCAGGGCGGCTGGGAACTCAGCCCTCCACCGCTCTCCTGGGGCCTCGGTGTCCCCACTCTCACAAGTGACACACTGCCAACAGGACGGTTGTGTTTGAGAGAATAGAAAACAACAAAAACCACCGTGGACTTTACACAGGGGCCTCTGTTTTCTCATCTACTCCATACAGATTATAAACATATCCACTTAAGGTAGTTATATGCGTGCTAAGAGGCTTAAGGCAGGTCCTGACTCATTGGAAGGGCACACACAAAAAATGTTACCTCTTTTTTTACTGCTATCTTACAGACCCAGGTTCAAATCCTGTTCTCCACCACTCACTAGCTGTGCAGTCGGGTGCAAAACCCTTTCCTTCTCTAAGCCTCAATGGTCTCTTCTATAAGACGAGGGACAGTTCTCTGTCCTTCCTTCCTACCAGGGACCTCTTGAGAATCACAGAAGATAGTGCAGGGGCCGAGGCTGTTCGACTCCCTTCCCCATCTTCCCCCACCTCTCTGCCTGCTTAACACATAGCCAGGGACTCCATGAGTCCCTGTCATGAGAATGAACAAATGAAAAGATAAAGTGAAAGTGAAAGTGAAGTCGCTCAGTCGTGTCCAACTCTTTGCGACCCCATGGACTGTAGCTTGCCAGGCTCCTCCATCCATGGGATTCTTCAGGCAAGAGTACTGGAGTGGATTGCCATTTCCTTCTCCAGAAAAGATAAAGGTGATCTGTAATTTGTAAAGATGCTATAACAATACCATTTATCCTTTGTTAACATGATGCTTCTGGTTCAGGTACTGTGTCTCCTGCTTTAAACATACTATTCCTAATCTTCCCAATAATGGATGTACTGACAATGGTGATGATTTCATAAATGAGGATACTCAGGCTGACCTGTCCCAGGTCATAGATCTAGGAAGGGGCAGAAGCTGGAAGCTGAACCAAGGTTGGTAGGACTACAAACCTAGTTTTATTACCCTACTATTGCTGTCATAATTATTAAGTTATTCTTTCTAATGTTATCATCACTGCCCAAGGTCACCAGTTGGCAGGCTTGTAGTCTATATGATTCAAAACCACAGGCTCCCTCCACTATACCAGAGTAATCTAGGGAATCACCTTGTTTCCTTGGTCAGGGTTCTCCGGTCAACCAAAGGTGTTGGCAAACCCCCCTCCTCTGTAAAAGTGCCCTCTTGGGATGGCATTCCTCTGCTCTAGATTGAAATGGCCTGTCTGCATAACACAGATAGAAGAGTTCATAGTTCCTCTTATTCAACTGGCTCCTTTGACACCTGGGGAGATCCAGGCTTACAGAGGTGATATGACAAGAACACAGAGCCTAGAACCTAGGTTTTCTGACTCCCAGGCCAAACTTCCCTTCACTCTCTCAGGCTGCCTCTGTCTTAAAGCACCAAGGAGGGACCCTCTACGGAGGGCCATTTGAGGCACAGAGAAAGTCCTCCTCCAATTTGCTGGATGATGAACAATGGCCAGTTACTGACCCCTCTTGGGAGCCTCAATTTCTGCAGTTGTGAAGAGAGGTTGAGAAAATGAATGGTCAAAGACCCCTTTATCTATACTTCCCCATTTCCCAGGCCCCTGGTACCCGCACCCCCAATCCCACTCACATATTCTTGGAGAAGCTGCTCAGCATATTTGGTGAGGAGGCGGGCAAGGCTGTGTGTCTGTTGGATCTTGGCCTCCAAGTGGGGAAGGGGTGAGGCTGAGGAGTCAGCCTGGGGGTCCTCTGGTGGGAAAAGCAGGGGAGGAATGAGAGCACCCCAACCCCTTGCTTCTTGACTACTTCTTCCAGGCTCACTCTTCCTGAACCCAGAGGCTCCACTCTGAATTCTCCAATTTTTAAGCCAGGCAGGCTCTGTCCCATTCCAACTGAGGGAGAATAGGGCACCAGACATTTGCCAAATGGTTGTTCCACCTGAAATGCATTCCCTGTCCCCAAATCATTGTTGAAATCCTATTAAAGCCAAATTCACATACACCTTCATTAGTGTAGCTTCCAGATACACTCCTTTAAATTAACTTCTTCTTTCTACTAAGGGCCATTAGTTCATACTTACAAGGTAGTTCTTTTACTGGCTCCTTTATCTAGGAGAATCGGCCTCAGCCTGGGAGCCCTTGGAGGACAGGGCTCACATGTCTCTGTACCTCAGTGATTGTTGGTGGAATTCAGCATCACCAAAGCACAGAACTTCAAATTGAAACGAGCCTTTAAGCCCATTTTACAGATTAGGAGACTGACGTCCCATTCCTTCCCAGACGGCCCTACAGTGCAAGACCGTGGGCAGGGCACTGGGCCCCATCAGTGAATCAGTAACCCGCCTTAACCATCACAAGGTAGAGGTTGGCGCTCCGGGAGGAAGACTACATTTCCCGAGATGCCTAGCGCGCATGCCCAGGGCATACTGGGGAATGTAGTCCTGGTCCGGCAACTTCCGCCCCGCCCCCCGCCAGAGTTTGCCCCTCGGGTCCCTATCCTTAACAGCCTCAACTTTCGCCTCTTGTTGTCATTCACCGACCCCTGTTGCCTAAAGACTTCCTCCCCTAACTTTACCCCTCTGGCTCCCAGTTCTGATTCTTTTCCGATACTCAGGATCCCGGTGTCCTGCTCCAGCCACGACCCCAGTCCTCCCCCAGGGCGTACTCGAACCGGTGATCTATCTCCTGAGCCCAAGTCTCTGAAGGCACAGCCCCAAGCCTGCTCTAAACTCTGCTCTAAACCCTTGCCCCTTCCCACAGCTCACCCACAACTCACCCGCTCGTTACCTGACACCGCTGCCCTGTTCTCCCCCGCTCAGGCCGCTCCCTTCCCCGACTTAGGGGTGGCGGTGACCCGGACCCCAGCTTCCAGCCCTTCTGCCCCTGCTCCCCGCGGGCGCTCGGCATCCGACCCTTCAGCCCCTTACCCAGACTGCCCTCCCTCCGGCTCATGCTGGCCCTGGCTGATCCTGGTTGCCTCCACGCCCCCCTTACGAAGGGGGGAGAAGGGGGAAAAGGGTAGGGGCGTGGCCCGGGCCTAGCCAATCAGGGCTCAGACCCCAACAATCTACCCCCCTCCACACACACCTACCCCACCCCCGCCGTCCCAGGCCGGATTCCTTGGCCCTTAGCTCACCTCTCTGCTTACTCGGCCTAGTCGCGAAGGGGACCTGAGGAGGGCAGCAGGTTGTCTGAAGGGTGGACTCAGGACCTCAGGCTTGGGGTGCCCGGGCCTTGGAGGCAGTCCTGAGGTCCGATGGGAGGAGAAGGCTCAGGCTCCGATCTGCGGCCCGGGCTGCTTTTCGGAGAAAGCTTGTTGGATGGGGGAGGGGAGGAAGAGGGTAGGAGAGGGCGCAGCTGGCAGGACAGGAATGTGCTGGCCCTTCCTCTTGTCTGGGGGAGGGGAGAGGCGGGTGCTTGAGAGGCCAAGGTAGGGGCCCTCAGGCTTAGACCACACCTGCCAGTATATACACTCCTGGCCTGTTTCAGATGCCTTCTGCCCTTGCTTTCACAGTCACACCTACTAGGGGACCACTCATCGCACCTGACCAGACCCAGTAAGAGAACTTCTGACACACCTGCATCTCCTGAAGGGTTCTCAAACAGAAACAAGCTTAAAAAGACGTCATACCCAAAGGTCAACCCACTAACCTGATGCAGAAAAATGCTGTAGGGTCTTTATGCATTTACTTATCCCCACACGTGGTTCCCAAGAACCCATTCTGTCCTGGGCTCTGGCGCCCAGAAATGATGATCCATTCTTGGTCTCTGGGCCCCTAAGGAGCTCACAGTCTGATGGGGTGACCATAGACAACAGCATGTAGGGTTTGTGAATGAAGAAATTGGGAAGGAGACCCGTGAGTGTGGGAGTATATTGCCATGAGGAGACAATTGCCAGAATAAAGGAAGAAAGGGATGAACTGGCAGAGGGCACAGCAGGAGAGGCCATCGTACTTATTAACAGAGACCGTTATTGCACATTTACTGTGTGCAAGCCATTGTTCTAAGAGTTATACACATATTAACTCCTTCCCATGTTGTAGTTGAGGAAATAGAGATGTGACTTGTCCAAGGTCACTGGACAAGCAGAAGTAGAATTTTACCCCAGCAGTTTGGCTCCAGAAATGTTGACATAACCACCTTCCTATACCTTAATCCTTCTGAACATAGTCACTGGAAAACACACAGACACAGTAGCTACACCCTTGAAATACACACACATAGCCACACAAATTTAGCATGTCTGCTGATAAACACAGCTTCAAACAAAATCAACCAAGACATACTCCATTTTAAGTAAACTTTTCATTCAAGTAGGGAAAAGTGCACACCATCATAAGCGTACAGCTCAACGAATTTTCCAAGAGTAAACATGCCCTGGGAATCAGCACCAGATTAAGAAATAGAGTATGACCCGTTCCCAGAACCCTCCTCTTAGCCCCTCCCAGTCCCATGGGTGACCGCCCTCCTGATTTCTCACACCATTAGTTGATGTTGTCGGTTCTGAACTTCATGTAAATGAAATCATACAATGTGTACTTCTGTATCCTACTCCTTTCATGAGACTTGTCTCCGTTGTTGGAGTAGCAGGACCTCAGCCTTCTTGCTGGGTCGTCCATGGTGTAAACTGGCTACAATTCACTTTCCACTCCCCTGTCGATGGGTTGTTTCCAGTCTGAGGCTATTACAGAGATATGAACATTCCAGGACAGGCCCCTTGGTGCTCATACCCACGCATTTCTGTTGGCTGTTAACGACCTAGGAGTGGAACTGTTGGATCATAGTTTCGCTGAAAAACCGCCAGCTTTTCGAAGTAGTATCTCTACCAATTTACACTCCCCCAGAAATATGAGGGATCTAGTTTTCTACTTCCTCGCCTCCACTTGGTAGGTTTCGTCGTTTTCATTTTAGCCGTTCTGGTGGGTGAAGAATCAGTTATATGCAGTGTCAGGCACGTAATTGGCACTCAGACTGTTGAATGAATGGATGAAGGGGTAGTAGAACAGTGTAGAACCTGATAGTCTGGCGAGAGAGACACACCCACACCCACAGCGTCCCAGGGACCTCCTCACGCGCAGCGGTCTCACACGGGACATGGACCCTCTCGCGCCCCCTGGCGCCCACGTGGCTTGAACGCACGGCCGCAGCCCCGCCGCGCGCGTCCAGTCGCCCAGCTGCCCCCAGCCTGCCTCTCGGCGGCGGGCAGGGGGCGCTGCGCGTCCGGGTGCCCCGAGGGGGCGGGCCCGGTTGGGGCGGGGCCGGCCGACTTCCAGGCCTGGGCTCTGGCCGCCCGCGCCGCCCGGCCGCTTCGGGGACGGGCCGGGGCGGGGCGCGGCGGCAGGAAGCGGGGCGGGGACTCGCGGAGGCGTTGGGGGAGCGAGGGAGGGCGCGACCAACTCCCGGAGGGACGACGGGCTGAGAGAGCGGCGCCCCGGCCTGGCGCCGAGCCTGAGCCCGCCGGACGGGAGGCGGCCCAGCCGCGGGCTCGGCCTGGGCCCCAGCCCCGCCAGCATGGCCGGCCGGACCGTGCGGGCCGAGACCCGGAGCCGGGCCAAGGATGACATCAAGAAGGTGATGGCGACCATCGAGAAGGTCCGGAGATGGTGAGCGCTGCCCCGGGGCCAGGGACGGGACCCGGTGGGCCACTTAGCCCCGCCAGCATGGCCGGCCGGACCGTGCGGGCCGAGACCCGGAGCCGGGCCAAGGATGACATCAAGAAGGTGATGGCGACCATCGAGAAGGTCCGGAGATGGTGAGCGCTGCCCCGGGGCCAGGGACGGGACCCGGTGGGCCACTCCTCCCCCAGATAAATCTACCCCCGCTTCGCCAGCTGTGCCGCCCAGCTGCGCGCCGGAGCTGCGGGGCTCTGTCTTCCTTCTGTACACCCTGGGGTCTACAAAGCGTGTTCCCCAGTCCTGCCCTCCCGAAGCTGGAGCCCCCGTTTATGCCCCGCCCCCTGAAGCTTTGACACTCCTCCCGCGAGTGTGCCCGGGGATCTTCGTTGCTAAGGTCCCCAGCCGGCCCTTCAGAGTCCGAGCTCTCCATGTGTATACCCCAGGGGTCTACAGAGGCGCGACCCCAAGTCACACTCTCTCTAGAAGCAACTCCCCCCCAACCTCCGCCAATCTGTGCCCTCGGGTCTGCAGGTTTTCTCCCTCTAACTATGTCCTCTTAGCAAAAGTGCCCCTTCCATCAGGGCATCACCCCCACATCTCGGGGTATCCCCAGATGTGTCCCGCTCCCGGGGTGGCCCTCCCCTCAGGCCTCTCTGACCCAATCCCCCCACTATCCCACAGGGAGAAGCGCTGGGTGACTGTGGGCGACACTTCCCTTCGTATCTTCAAGTGGGTGCCAGTGGTGGACCCCCAGGAGGAGGTGAGCAAGTCCCCCCCACACACACCCCCGTCCCAGGCCCTTCTTCTGTGTAACCTCGGGCAAGCCCCTCCCCACCCTGGCCTCCACCTCCATTCTCCACTCAGAGCTCAAATGCAGGAGCACAGACAGTTTCCCCTCCCCCGCCCCAGACCTCGGTCCCCCGCCGCCCCCACCTCCCGGGTTCAAGACCTAACCCAGAGTGCACAAACCTTCCCCTCATGCAGGGCCTTCCACTTCTCTCTGCCTCAATTTCTTTATTTGCACAGTGCAGGCTTGGCAATTGCTAACCAGAAAGCTGCCTCTGACCCTTAGCTCTCTAACCCCTAGGAGCGCCGGAGGGCAGGTGGAGGGGCAGAGAGATCCCGAGGCCGGGAGCGGAGGGGCAGGGGCGCCAGTCCCCGAGGGGGCGGCCCTCTCATCCTGCTGGATCTCAATGGTAGGTAGGGATGCTGGGATGTGGGGGACTGTGGGCATTAAGGGAGGGGACTGGGGCCTCAGGCCCAACCCTTTTGGCTTTTTTCCCCCACAGATGAGAACAGTAACCAGAGTTTCCATTCGGAAGGCTCCCTGCAGAAGGGCACGGAGCCCAGCCCTGGGGGCACCCCCCAGCCCAGCCGCCCTGTGTCACCTGCTGGACCACCGGAAGGGGTCCCAGAGGATGCTCAGCCCCCACAGCTGGGCCAGGAGAGAGGTAGGACCAGGCGCCTCGCAGGAGCCCTCTCCGCTCCAAAGTGGAAGCCACCAGCTTGCCCCTCTGCCAGCTCTTCCTCCTAAGTTGCCTCCCTGAGTTCTGTGGAAAGTCCCCGCCCTTCCTCTAGGAACTGTCTGTCTCCTTCTCTGGCTTCTTAGCTTCTGTGGATAGCTTATCACTGTCTGAGATTTTCATGTAGGTTTAGCTTTGTACTAGTTAAATAGCTTTCTTTCCCCCTCATGTCAGCTTCCTGACTGTTGGGCCCATGTTGACCTTGTTCACTGGTATTATCCTCAGAACACCATGGAACACATAGTAGGTGCTCGATAAGTATTTGCTGGGCCTTCCCAGGTGGCTCAGTCCATTGGGTCTCAAAAGAGTCAGACAGGACTGGGTGACTAAACAAAACAGCCTGGTAGCTCAGCTGGTGAAGACTCCGCCTCCAATGCAGGAGACCCTGGTTCGATTCCTGGGTCCAGAAGATCCCCTGGAGAGGAAATGACAACCCACTCCAGTATCCTTGCCAGGATAATCTCCTGGACAGACCGGTGGGCTACAGTCCATGGGATCCCAAAGGGTTGGACATGACTGAACATGCATGCACGATAAAACAATTGTGATAATCATAAGAGTGATTAATAATAAGTGATAATATAACTGCTAATATTTACTGAGCTAAGCACTTTCCATGTTTTATCTCATTTAATCTTCACTACACCCTATGAGGGTTATGATCTCTATAGATGAGAAACCAAATCTCAGAGAGGTTAAGTAAGTTACCTAAGCACACACAGCCAATGAGCTAGGATCTTGGGCATGAGTCCTCCTCATGTGTCTTCCCCTAGAGTCAGTCCCCTGTCTGGTCAGATTCACTTCCCCCGTGTGTTTGCCTTCCACTGCCTCCCCAGCTCTGTCATCTCTCCCACCCACACCTGGCTCCAGCCTCCGGGATCTTCCCTCCTCCAGTCGTACCCCCACTGAGCACAAGTGTGACAAGGTTCTTTTCCTGCTGCACAGCCTTCAGTGACTCCCTATGACCTTTGACTCCTCAACCTGGCACTCTGGGCCCTTCATGAACTGTCCCCTGCTGACCTCATTGTTCCCATCCAAGAACACCCTGATTTGCGCCTATGTTCCATGTCTAGATCATACCACACACTTTTGTACCTTTACTAATATAAAAACAATAATTTGCATTTATCGAGCACTTACTCTGTACCAGGCCCCGTGCTAATGGCTTTTCCTGTCTCATTTAATCCTTACAACGGTCTCATGTGGTGATTACTACGCATGTGGTGTAGTCACTCAGTTGTATCTAACTCTTTGCGACCCTTTAGACTTTAGCCCACCAGGCTCCTCTGTCCATGGAGATTTTCCAGGCAAGAATACTGGAATGGGCGGCCATGTCCTCCTCCAGGGGATCTTCCCCACCCAGGAACTGAACCGGCATCTCCTGTGCCTCCTGCTTTCCAAGCAGATTCTTTACCCGCTAAGCCAGCAGGGAGCCCAGTCATTACTATAATCATCCCCATTTTACAGACAGGAAAACAGGCTTAGAGAAATAAAGTTACTTGCCCAAGGTGAGAATTTGAACCCAGGTAGTCCAACCCCGGGCTTCCCATGGCTCAGTGGTAAAGAACCCACCTGCCAATGCAGGAGACATAAAGAGACACAGGTTTGATCCCTGAGTCAGGAAGATCCCCTGGATGGGGGCATGGCAGCCCACTCCAGTATTCTTGCCTGGAGAATCCCGTGGACAGAGGAACCTGGTGGGCTGCAGTCCATAGGGTCACACTAAGTCAGACATGAGTGAAGTAACTTAGCACCCACGCACACACATGGAGTCCAACACCCACATCTGTGCTTGCCGAACTTCTGTTGCCTCTACCTGAAATGTACTCCAGCTGCGCATTTGTCTGCCTGATCAAATCTACTCACCCGTCAAGATCCCACCTACATGTCCTTCCTGTGTTTTCTCTCTGGGTTGCAGCCAGGGATCTGGCTCCCCACTCAGTGCTCCCACAGCCCACAGGCTTATGCGACTCATGGATTTCCCTCCTGGTCTCTGCAGTGGCTCAGGGAACGTCTGTTAATTTCATGTTTCAGATCCTGGGGGTGTACCTGCAGGCAGCACGGATGAACCCCCCATGTTGACCAAGGAGGAGCCTGTTCCAGAATTGTTGGAGG
Organism: Cephalophus harveyi; assembly: GCA_006410635.1. Classification (NCBI taxonomy): domain Eukaryota; kingdom Metazoa; phylum Chordata; class Mammalia; order Artiodactyla; family Bovidae; genus Cephalophus; species Cephalophus harveyi. The sequence goes on along the minus strand of SJYT01013210.1, from coordinate 121,748 downwards.
CTGAGGTGAGAGTGGCCACCTGGACTCCCAGGTCTTGGAGGGAATGGGGAGCTATGGGGTCGCTAAAAGCTTGAGGGCTGCACTCTTGAGGTCAAGGTGGGAAATGTAGGCCTTGGATACAGCTAAAGGCTGGGTTCTTGGGACTGAAAAGAAAAGGGTGTTTTAGAAACAAAATCTTAATATTTACTGAGCTAAGCACTTTCCATGTTTTATCTCATTTAATCTTCACTACACCCTATGAGGGTTATGATCTCTATAGATGAGAAACCAAATCTCAGAGAGGTTAAGTAAGTTACCTAAGCACACACAGCCAATGAGCTAGGATCTTGGGCATGAGTCCTCCTCATGTGTCTTCCCCTAGAGTCAGTCCCCTGTCTGGTCAGATTCACTTCCCCCGTGTGTTTGCCTTCCACTGCCTCCCCAGCTCTGTCATCTCTCCCACCCACACCTGGCTCCAGCCTCCGGGATCTTCCCTCCTCCAGTCGTACCCCCACTGAGCACAAGTGTGACAAGGTTCTTTTCCTGCTGCACAGCCTTCAGTGACTCCCTATGACCTTTGACTCCTCAACCTGGCACTCTGGGCCCTTCATGAACTGTCCCCTGCTGACCTCATTGTTCCCATCCAAGAACACCCTGATTTGCGCCTATGTTCCATGTCTAGATCATACCACACACTTTTGTACCTTTACTAATATAAAAACAATAATTTGCATTTATCGAGCACTTACTCTGTACCAGGCCCCGTGCTAATGGCTTTTCCTGTCTCATTTAATCCTTACAACGGTCTCATGTGGTGATTACTACGCATGTGGTGTAGTCACTCAGTTGTATCTAACTCTTTGCGACCCTTTAGACTTTAGCCCACCAGGCTCCTCTGTCCATGGAGATTTTCCAGGCAAGAATACTGGAATGGGCGGCCATGTCCTCCTCCAGGGGATCTTCCCCACCCAGGAACTGAACCGGCATCTCCTGTGCCTCCTGCTTTCCAAGCAGATTCTTTACCCGCTAAGCCAGCAGGGAGCCCAGTCATTACTATAATCATCCCCATTTTACAGACAGGAAAACAGGCTTAGAGAAATAAAGTTACTTGCCCAAGGTGAGAATTTGAACCCAGGTAGTCCAACCCCGGGCTTCCCATGGCTCAGTGGTAAAGAACCCACCTGCCAATGCAGGAGACATAAAGAGACACAGGTTTGATCCCTGAGTCAGGAAGATCCCCTGGATGGGGGCATGGCAGCCCACTCCAGTATTCTTGCCTGGAGAATCCCGTGGACAGAGGAACCTGGTGGGCTGCAGTCCATAGGGTCACACTAAGTCAGACATGAGTGAAGTAACTTAGCACCCACGCACACACATGGAGTCCAACACCCACATCTGTGCTTGCCGAACTTCTGTTGCCTCTACCTGAAATGTACTCCAGCTGCGCATTTGTCTGCCTGATCAAATCTACTCACCCGTCAAGATCCCACCTACATGTCCTTCCTGTGTTTTCTCTCTGGGTTGCAGCCAGGGATCTGGCTCCCCACTCAGTGCTCCCACAGCCCACAGGCTTATGCGACTCATGGATTTCCCTCCTGGTCTCTGCAGTGGCTCAGGGAACGTCTGTTAATTTCATGTTTCAGATCCTGGGGGTGTACCTGCAGGCAGCACGGATGAACCCCCCATGTTGACCAAGGAGGAGCCTGTTCCAGAATTGTTGGAGGCTGAGGTGAGAGTGGCCACCTGGACTCCCAGGTCTTGGAGGGAATGGGGAGCTATGGGGTCGCTAAAAGCTTGAGGGCTGCACTCTTGAGGTCAAGGTGGGAAATGTAGGCCTTGGATACAGCTAAAGGCTGGGTTCTTGGGACTGAAAAGAAAAGGGTGTTTTAGAAACAAAATCCTGCAGGCTGGATGGGGGCTGATTTGAGACCATTAAAAACCTGAAAAAATCATGGTGCACCTCCAAGTTTTTTTTTTTTTAATCCTAAGTATGTAACTTTGCTTTAAAAAGTCTCCCACAAACTTCTGACTTTTCCTACAAGGACTACCGTGTGATAGGTTTTCCAGAATCATAAACTTCTTACCCCCAGTGTTGTTGTTTCCGGCGCCTTACTTAGTCTGCTTCCCAGGTGGCGCTAGTGGTAAGGAACCCACCTGCCAGTGGAGGAGACATAAGAGATGTGGGTTCGATTCCTGAGTCGGGAAGATCCCCTGGAGGAGGGCATGGCAACCCACTCCAGCATTCCTGCCTGGAGAACCCCATGGACAGAGGAGCCTGGTGGGCTATAGTCCATAGGGTCGCACAGAGTCGGACACAACTGAAGCGACTTAGCATACACACACTTTGCATCCTGGGGCCCCAGCCCTGGGCTAGACTCCCGAGTCGGGGAAGGGAGTGGAGTAGAGGCTTTGGAGAAGGCAGGGCTAGGAGCCTGCACTCCTGGGTTGGGGTGGAGCTCACGCCTGTCCACCCTTCCTCTCCAGGCCCCTGAAGCTTACCCCGTCTTTGAGCCCGTGCCATCTGTCCCCGAGGCAGCCCAGGGTGATCCCGAGGACTCGGAGGGCGCCCCCCCACTCAAGCGCATCTACCCAAATGCCCCTGACCCCTGAGAAGCCGGCCTGCCTGTCCTGTCGCCCCCGGGGCCCCTTTGGCTTTTTACAAATAAAGACCCTTTTGTAATTTTGTGTCATGTCGTTTCCCCGTCAGGGCTGGGGAGGGTCTTTGGAGACAGTTTTGTCTCACGCTCCAATTCTCAGAGAAGGTCACTGAGGCTCTAAGAGGATCTACCTATAGCTATACTCTGAGTCAGACATGGAAGGGGGGTTTGAGCCAGGACCCTGCCTCCCCCACCCTCTCTCCACTCTGTCTTGTCCCCCTTACCTTTGACCCTGCCTTTGGCTGTCCTGCTCTTGGGAATCCCCAGGACCCCTTTTCTTCCTGCTCAGCCCGGCCCAGGCCCAGCAATTACCACAGCTCTGGGCTGCTAGGCGTGTGAGTCTAATTCACACACAGGAACATGGAGGCCCAGCGGGATTTGGGGGCCTGCAATGACCCAACCTGTTCCCTGCCCCGAGGAAGCTACCGTCTGGTGCTTCCCTGCCTCTGGTCAGCCATTCCTCCAGTGGACCCCTGCCCACACTCCTAGTGGAATCTTCCTTGTCCTCATCGCAATTGCCACCTCTTCCAGGAAGCCTTCCCTGACTGCAGGCTTACTGAGTTTCTCCCACCGTTTGGGCCCCCACACCACCACCCCATGTGTTTCTCTCCCTTTGTCTCGGTATTGATCAGGATGTTGGGGGACGGTGGGTTTGTGCATCTGTCTCATCCACTAGGCTGTGGGCCACTGAGAGCAGAACTTGGTCCCAGCCATGCCTAGCAGCACACTCGGCATAGAACAGTCATAGTAACTATTTGATGAATGAATGAATGAGCTGAGGCTCTCCAGGAAGGCTTCTCTGAGGAGGTGGCACGTGAGCTGGACTCTGAGCCATGCACCTCAGCATGGTAGATCTGAAGTCAGAAGTCCTGGCTCTGTTACTCACTAGCCCTGTGACTCTCTGCTGGGCTCCTTTCCCTCTCTGAGCTGTAGTTTGTTCATCTGACCAATGGGGACAATAGCTAGGCCTCATCTGCTGCAGTGGTTTGTGGGAACCTTCAAATAACATAAGAAACCTTCACTCTGTGCCTGCCAGAGAGTCCGAGTCCGAGTCCGAGTCCTGTTTTTAACAAAGGAAGAGACTGAGGTTCAGAGAAGACCACATTGAAACTTTAAAGAACTTTGTGAAAAATGTCGGGGTATTTCCTGATAGCAGCTGCAGGAGTAATACTGTTTGAGCCGGGCTGGCCAGGGGAGCCAGGTGTGCAGTGATTGGTATATTCATTTTTTGTTGTCGCCTAACAAATTATCACAATTTTAGTGGCTTAAAACAACACAGATTTACTACCTTAGCATTCTGGAGGACAGATTTCCAAAATTACTCTCAGTGGATTAAAATAAGTGTCAGCAGGGGGTCGTTCCTTCCAGGGCCTATAGGGGAGAATATGTGTGTTTGCCTTTTCTGGCTTCTCCGGTCCACCTGCAAGTTTTGTGGCCCTTGCCTCCATCTTCAAATCCATCAGCAAGAGTAGCATCCTCCAAACTCCCTTTCTCTCTCTGCTTCCATTGTCACTTTTTCTTCTCTGATTCTCTTGCCTCCTTCTATTAAAGACTCTGGTGATTACTTTGAACCTACGGGATAATCTAGGATAATCTTACCATCTCAAGATTCTTAATCACATCAGCAGAATCTTATTTGCCATGTAAAGTAACATCGTCACAGGTTCCAGAGATAGGGCATGGACATCTTTGGAGGGCCATGATTCAGCCCAGCACAAGTGGTACTAATCTCAACCGTTTTCGGGGTGTGTGGGTCATCTCATGTATCACCCCATGGGGTAACGAGAGTGCTCTGTAAAGTGCTTTGTATGGATTAGTACAGTATTAAGGCTCAGAATGCAGGCTCTGGGTTTGAATCTCAGCATTTCCATTCATTCTCTCTGTGACCTTGAGCAAGCGACTTAACCTCTCTGTGCCTCAGATGTTTTGTCTGTACAATGGCGATAATAGTAATATCAGCCTGGTGAGAGGATTGTGAGGATTAAATGAAGGGATCCATGGAGAGAGAGAGTTCTCGGCTTGGTGCATAGTAAGTGCTCAATAAATGGCTTTTGTTTTCCCTATTAGCCCATTTTATAGATGAGGATGTTCAGCAGTAGGGGTAGAGGGCAGAGACTCACTTGCCAGTGAGACTGGGAAAGAAGTTATTTCCAAGTAGCCTTTGAAAGGCTTAAGTTTGAGTCTCCCCCATTCCTATCCCTCTCCTGGCCCAAGGCCTCAGGCTCTGGGCATCTGTCCCTTGGCCCAAGCCTGCCCGCACCCTTTCTGCAGTCTACTCTGTAACTACTCCGTAACTTTGAAAGCAACCTCTTCCATAGCCACACTGCTGACCATCCCCTTGCCATGCCCTCCCTGCCCCCTCCCCACGTCCACACTCTCTTTTTGGAAATTCTTCACCAGTGCCCCACCATTCTTTGCCTCTATGTCATTCTCTCCTTTTCCTAACCCCTAAAATATCCCTCATGAACATTTCCTGACCTCTCTCTTTTCGTCATGAAGACTCTCCTTGCTGGGTTCCACCTCCTCCTTGAATTAAGGTTCCCAAGTCTCTGTCTTCAAGTCGTGCCTCCACCTCCAGACTCAGGGCCACGTGCCTTCAAGGCATCTCCCCTGGGATGCCCCTCAGGTCCTCAGCCTCATCCTCCTCCCAACCTGTTCCCAGCATGCCCCCCTGGGATTCCCCAAAAATGGCCCACAATCCCAGGAGTTGGCTAAGGTGGGAGCACCCAGAAGTCAGAGTCAACATTCGATGAGGCACTCTGTCTCATGAAGTCCCTGTTCTAAATAATCTTCCCACCTTCTGGCCCTTTCTTTGGGGTCCTGGTGTTTTGCTGGTGCTTCTCAGTGAGTTTCTCTGCTTTGCTTTTACCCATCACCCATTCATCGTCTAGCTAGCTGCTAATTATAGCAACGTATATTTATTGTGCACTTACTGTTTGCCTGGCACTATTCTAGGCCCTGGGGATACAGCATAGACTTAATGGAAAATAAATCTTTGCCTTCATGGACCTTATCTTCAGTAAATTAGATCTTATGTAGAAAATTATAAGTACTTTAGAAAAAATAGAGTAAGGGAGGTGAGGAAAGAGGAGACTGCAATTGTGAAATAGGAAAGTCAGGGGAAGCCTTATGGAGGAGATATTTGATGAAAAGTTTGAAGGAAGTAAAGGGGAGAGCTTTGTGCTTACCTGGGTGAAGAACATTCCAAAAAGAGGGAATAGCCAGTGCAAAGGCCCTGAGCGGGCACATGGCTGGAAATGAGATCAGTGCCTCTGGAGTGCAGGGATGGGAGGAGAGAAGGGTAGGAAGTGAGGTCGGGTCAGGTAGGGCCACAGAGGCAAGTCAGGCACATAACGTGTCATTCAAACTTTGAGGATAAAAGGAGATGTATTGAGTTTTGAGGTCTCAGCCTCATCCTCCTCCCAACCTGTTCCCAGCATGCCCCCCTGGGATTCCCCAGAAATGGCCCACAAGCCCAGCCTCGTCTTCCTTTGGCTCAATACATGCTGGGAACAGGTTGGGAGGAGGATGAGGCTGAGGACCTGCAGGGCATCCCAGGGTAGATGTATTGAGCCAAAGGAGATGTATTGAGCCAAAAAGTTTGAGTTTTTCCATAATGTTAAGGATTATGAATCTTACCCAAATGAATTTTTTTGGCCAACCCAGTATTAACAGTTATACCCAGATAACAGATGAAACCTGGGATAACTAGAGTGTAAGGTCATCCTTCTTGGAGGCCATTGTGAGGACCTGGCTTTCATTGTCGGTGAGATGAAAAACCATTGAAGAGGTGTGAGCAGAGCAGTAACATGATCAGATTTAGAGGATTTTTTCTCCTCAATATTTTATTATATAGAGTTTGTAACACTGATAACACCTACTACCCAGATGCTCTAACATTTTACTGTGTTTGCTGTACCACATATCCTTATCCACCCATCCATCCATCTTTCTTATTTTCTTTATACATTTCAAAATAAGCAGCACAAAATGGTATACTTCCCTCTCAACACTTCGGCATATATGTCATTAGAGTCCGGTGTTGACTAGAGTCCAGGTTTTTCTTTTCCTTTGAGGCAAACTATCCATATAGCAAAATGCACAGGTGTTAACTGTGTTTCAACAAATATATAATCTGCATAATGCCAGCCCTTATCAATGACATCACTGTCTCCCCCTGGAAAGTTTCCTGTTGGCTCTTCCTTGTCCCCAACTCCCTAGAGGCAGCACTGTTCTAATTTTGTTTTTGATTAGGTTAACCTGTTCTTGAACCTCACATGCATGGAATTTTATAGTAGGCACTCCTTGGTGTCTGTTTCCTTTCATTCGGCATAATGTTTTTGCGCATTGTCCACACTGTTGCTTGGATCAGTGGTTTGTTCCTTCCTATTGCTGGGTTATAGGCTGTACACTTGGCTTTGACCGGGAGTGCTCTGCCAGGTAGAGAGCAGATGGTTCCAAGTCCTCTCTCTGTTCTAGCTCCCTGTACAAGTATGTCAAGGCTGGCGCTCAGAGCCCTGGATAAGGGCATCACAGAGAGATGGATAGCCTTTTCTCAGGGCCCTTTCTAGATTATCTGGGGGCATCAGTCCCCAGACAGAACTATATCAGAGGTAGAATCTAGGGTGACCAAGCATTCTGGTTTGCCCAGGACTTTACCCTATGTTAGCCCTTCAAGTGCCCTTCCCAGGAATCCCTCAGTCCTTGGCAAGCTGGGATGGTTGGTCACCCTCGCAGGATCCCAGCACTGCCCCTTGAGCCCCAGGCCCTTTCTCTCTACACACTACACGTCCTTCCTTCTAAGGACTGATTTTCTTTATACTCCAAACCATTCTGCTGCTCCCTAGCTCTAAAACTTCACATGGCTCCCCATGGCTTTGTCTGGCAACCCAAAGGATATCCTCTGCCTACAGCAGTGGTTGTTGGAACCACCTGGGAACTTTTGATGCCTAGCTTCTAGCCCCAGACATTTTCAGTGGTATAGGGCACGACTTGGGCATCGGCTCCGCAGGCGATGCTGATATCCTGCAAAATTTGGGAACCAGTGGCCTGTGGCTAGGACTTCCTTGCCTTACATGGTATTTAACGTGTTGCCAGCACTTAAAATCAAGTGATTTCATATAAAAATCTGGACTCCCGGCCTCCTTTGACAAAGCAGATGCTCCGAGACTTAGAGTCTGCTAACAAGGATGGTCATCACCCAGGGGAACAGAGAGCTGGCTGCCCATGGAGGCAGAGCATGTGTCCACTCTCCGCAGTCCCCATCATTGTCCCGCGCCCCACCCCCCACCCCAATATGCCTTGCTCTGCTTGTTTGTGTTCACTTCCATGGCCAGCAGGCCAGTCTGAACTCTCCAGCCTGGTCCTTGCTCACCTCCTCAGCCTCTTCGTTTCTTCTTCCAGGGTGCTTACCTCATTCCTGACCTGCCACATGGGCCTCGTGGTGCTCTTTCCCACCTACCTTTGCCCATGCAGTTCTCCCATCAAACTCCTTATCGTGGCAGACCAGGCCCTGCTCATTTTGGCCCTGGCCCACTTCTCTCACTTCGGCTTCCCTGATGGCTCAGCTGGTAAAGAATCCATCTGCAATGTGGAAGACCTGGGTTTGATCCCTGGATTGGGAAGATCCCCTGGAGTAGGTAGCCGTTCCTGGAGAAGAAACGGCTACCTACTCCAGTGTTCTGGCCTGGAGAACTCCATGGACTCTATAGTCCATGGGGTCCCAAAGAGTTGGACACAACTGAGCGACTTTCACTCACTCACCTCTCTCACCCCTCTGCCTGAGCTCTCTACCGTCTGACCCACGAACACACAGAAGCTGACCAAGCTAGTTCCCATCTTAGCCCTTGCTCTTCCCTCTGGTAGAGAAACCCTTCTCTTCCTCCTCTTCTCTTTCTTCCTGGCCAATGCCTACCTATCAGGCCTTGGCTTAGCACTCACCTCCTTCAGGGAGGTTCTTTGATCCTCAGACTAGGTCAGGTTCTGGGTTAGTCACCATACTTCCTCTTTCACTTGACATCTCACTTCCTATGCTAAAGTAAGACCACGTTGTTCATTTCTGTTGCAGAGCCTTCTGTAGTGATTGGTAAGTAGTAGGCATTTGTTAGTGGTAAGTGCACGAAAGACCATCTCCCTTTCTCCACTGGCAAATCCTACTCCTTGTCCTGTTACATTTCTACTGTAGCATTTAACTCTGTTCTCTTGGAGACCCATAACTTTACTGAGATCAAATGATCCATTGAGTTTTAGCTCAGGTCCTTCTCACAGTGGGCTCAGAGGGTCCCAAACCCATCCTGTGGTTGTTTGCCCAGTTTCAGAATGCATATCTGGAACTGGCATACTCAGCAACAGGTGGACTCTCCAAGTCAGTTGAAGGCAGGGTTGTAACTGATTGTTGACCCCAGGTGCATGCACAGGGCAAGTGCAAGGGCAGAGCACAGTAACTTACTCTGTTCTCTTATATGTGTCTGTTGGCAATGACTTTTCTGCCTGTCCCCTCCTTTGTTGCGTCAGTCAGCTCTGGGATGCAGCTGTGGTGATGTGAAGGGTTCAGGACACAGCATAGGAATGGGGGTATTCCAGATTCAGGTGATTTGTACTGTGTGATATTGGGCAAGTCATTTCCCTATCTAGACCTTAGTTGTCTCATCTGAAACATGGAGCCAATATTATCTTTTCCATATACAGTAAGTCCCCTACATGAGAACCTTCAAGTTGCAAACTTTCCACGATGCAAACATGTTCGTATGTCCAGTCACATACGTTAGTTCATGTGTCTGGTGTACACTGTCACGCGCATCTTCTACAAGTGGTTGTGCTTTTGTGTATTTTACTGTACAGTACTATATAGAGTACAGTAGAACAGTATCTTTATTCCAAGCCCAGGATACCCAGAAGCAAGTGTAAAAGCAGCAGCAGTGTAGCTGCTAAGAAGTACCAAGTGATAACGATGGAAACAAAAGTGAAAATAATTTGAGTGGAGCGAAGTGAAAAGATTAAAACATGAATCATTCAACCATCAGCAGGATTCTAAAGAACAAGGACAAGATCATGGAACATGTGAAGTGAAGTCTGCTGTGCCGATGATGTCAACAATAATGTCGAAGAAGCATGGAAAACTGATGGAGGAGATGGAGAAACTTCTCAGAGTGTGGATGCAGGATCAGCATCAGTGTCGAATCCTGCTCAGCTTAATGCTGATTCAAGAGTAAGCTAAAAAGCCTTTATGAAGGCTTGAAGAAGAAACAGGGTGAAGAAGCAGAGGGTGCATCTTTAATGCCAGCCATGGCTCAAGGCTACAGCCAGCCTTCACAGCAGAGAAGTGGCGAGGCCACGAGTGCAGATATGGTAGCTGCCTGGGAACTTCCTGAAACCCTTGGAGAAATTATTGTACTGTACTGTACTAATGAAGACCTGATGGAATTGAAGGCCCAGAGGAAGGATGAAGAGAGACAAGAGGAAGAAGAAATAACAGAACAACTGAAGCGATTCACGATGCTGGAAATGACAAGATGTTTTATTTGAGGAGGCAGTTTTAGTTTTTGAGGCATAGGGCCTGAACGTAAATGGTACATGAATGTTGTTCAGGATGCTATCCAGCACTACTGGGTCATCTATAATGAGTGAAAAAGAGCGTCTACCCAGTCCATCACTGGATTATTTTTTTTTTCAAGAGGGTAGACAGAATTGAATCCAGCAAGGAACCAGAACCTGTGCCATCAGCATCAGGCGTGAGTGAAATTGCAGCTTGCTCTCCGCCTCCTATTGCTGACGATCCTTCAATTCCACCATCTCCTACATCCTCTCCCTCCTTCAATCAGTAACTCTTTCTGCCTATTCACTGGATGCCAGCCCCTGGATGCCAGCTGCTGTACTGTACTTTTCAAGGTACTGTACTCTAAGATTAAAAATGTTTTATTTTTTTGTATTTGGTTTTTATGTATTATGTGTATGAAAAGTATTAAAAAAAAAACCTGTTACAGTACAGTACTACTGTAGCTGATTGCGTTAGTTGGGTTCCTAAGCTAACTTTGTTGGACTTAGGAACAAATTGGAGTTATGAATGAGCTCTCCTAAGGATCTGGTTGGTATGTAGGGGACTTACTATATATGTACCAGGAGCAGAGTGAACCAAGTGCAAATCATGTACCCTGAGAAGCTATATAGAAACCAAATTTTTGTAAAGTGAATGATATTTCGAAACTTTAAGTTTTAAAATCATTGGTAGGATTGCAAGCACTCTAGGAAATTTAGGAAATGCAGTGCCAAAGAAAAGAAAGTAAAAGTCCATTGTATCGATAATAACCTCAGCTGAGGTTTTACTGTATCTATTTTAAGATATGGTGAGGGAACTGGAGCGAGGCTGTTGGAATCAATGAAGATAGCCCTAAATGGGGCACCGGGGGTCTGGTTCAGCTGCCGGGTGACTTCAGTCGCCTTGTCTGTAGAATCGGATCCACAGGCCGTGCTCCCCTCACTGCCTTTGGTGAAGCTTCCTGGAAACAAAGGAGGGCAGCACGCCTTTCAAACGGCCGACAGCCAGGAAAGCGCGGCGCGGCGTCGCAAGGGTTAAGGGCACAGAGCGCAGAGCCCCGCATCCTAGAGAGGCCGCGGGCGGACTTCCGGCGCCGGCGCTCTGGGCGCGGTTTCTGCCGGGGTTGTGAGTAAGTAGTGGAGGTGTATGTGTGACAGGTGCTCTGTCTGAGCTGCAGCCGATCAGGGTCACCGAGGCCAAGCTGTGCCGACGTGTCCCCTTCCTCCGAGTTCCTGACCAGCATCTTCTCCTGGGGGCAGCATGTGAGGCACTCTGGGCCTTTAGTCTCCACGGCTGTAATGCCGGCATGAGGATCCCGGGACTAGCCGATCACAGTCGGTTTTTTCCTTAATTACTTACCCCAAGGAAACTACTATATCCTCATTATCCTCAGTCCAGCATATTTCCCCTCCAACTTCGGGAGCATGTTCTCATTTTACAAGTAAGAAATGTGAGGTTCACAGCGATTTTCTCCACAATCATGATGCACGACGGTGGCGGAGTAGGGAGGATATAAACCAAGTTTTTGCGACTTAAATGGCAGATCTGTTTGGGGAGATATTAACTAATATTGAGTGCTTACAACTAGAATCTTTATAAAGGGGCAAAAGCTTACCACAGGGAGATGATGGGGGGTGGTACTCACAGATCTGTCAGAGTTAAGTAATAGTGAGTGATAATAGTGGTCCTGGTTCGGTATCTTTGCATCCTTTGCCTCAAGGAGAAAAAATAAATAAAATTTAGCAGCTTTCTCTCTTAAAAAAAAAAAAGTATATATATATATACACACACACACACACACACACATATTTACTTATTTGGCGGCTCCAGGTCTTAATTGTGGCACTTGGGATCTTAGGTCTTTGTTGCCACATGCAGGACCTTTAGTTGTGGCATGTGGGATCTAGTTCCCTGACCAGAGATCAAACCCCAGCCCCCTGTATTGGGAGTGTGGAGTCTTAACCACTGGACCGCCAGGGAAGTCCCACAGCATATACCATACAATCTGCCCACTTAAAACAGACAATTCAGTGGTTCTTTAAGTATGTTCAGAGTTGTGCAATTCTCACCACAGTCAGCTTTAGAACATTTTTCATCACCCTCAAACCATACCCATTAGCAATCATCCCATTCTCCTCCAGCCCTAGACTATCATTAATCTATTATATGTTCTGTCTATATAGATTTGCCTATTCTGGACATTTCATATACAGCCATCAGTTCAGTTCAGTTCAGTCGCTCAGTCGTGTCCAACTCTTTGCAACCCCATGAGTCGCAGCACGCCAGGCCTCCCTGTCCATCACCATCTCCCGGAGTTCACTCAGACTCACGTCCATCGAGTCCGTGATGCCATCCAGCCATCTCATCCTTGGTCGTCCCCTTCTCCTCCTGCCCCCAATCCCTCCCAGCATCAGAGTCTTTTCCAATGAGTCAACTCTTCACATGAGGTGGCCAAAGTACTGCAGTTTCAGCTTTAGCATCATTCCTTCCAAAGAAATCCCAGGGCTGATCTTCAGAATGGACTGGTTGGATCTCCTTGCAGTCCAAGGGACTCTCAAGAGTCTTCTCCAACACCACAGTTCAAAAGCATCAATTCTTCGGCACTCAGCCTTCTTCACAGTCCAACTTCATTCCAAGGCCAAATTTGCCTGTTACTCCAGGTGTTTCTTGACTTCCTACTTTAGCATTCCAGTCCCCTATAATGAAAAGGACATCTTTTTTGGGTGTTAGTTCTAAAAGGTCTTGTAGGTCTTCATAAAACCGTTCCACTTCAGCTTCTTCAGCATTACTGGTTGGGGCATAGACTTGGATTACTGTGATATTGAATGGTTTGCCTTGGAAACAAACAGAGATCATTCTCTCATTTTTGAGATTGAATCCAAGTACTGCATTTAGGATTCTTTTGTTGACCATGATGGCTACTCCATTTCTTCTGAGGGATTCCTGCCCACAGTAGTAGATATAATGGTCATCTGAGTTAAATTCACCCATTCCAGTCCATTTTAGTTCGCTGATTCCTAGAATGTCGACGTTCACTCTTGCCATCTCCTGTTTGACCACTTCCAATTTGCCTTGATTCATGGGACCTAACATTCCAGGTTCCTATGCAATATTGCTCTTTACAGCATTGGATGTTGCTTCTATCACGAGTCACATCCACAGCTGGCTGTTGTTTTTGCTTTGGCTCCATCCCTTCATTTTTTCTGGAGTTATTTCTCCACTGACCTCCAGTAGCATACTGGGCACCTACTGACCTGGGGAGTTCCTCTTTCAGTATCCTATCATTTTGCCTTTTCATACTGTTCATGGGGTTCTCAAGGCAGGAATACTGAAGTGGCTTGCCATTCCCTTCTCCAGAGGACCACATTCTGTCAGACCTCTGCACCATGACCTGCCTGTCTTGCGTGGCCCCTCACGGCATGGCTTAGTTTCATTGAGTTAGACAGGCTGTGGTCCTAGTGTGATTACATTGACTAGTTTTCTGTGATTATGGTTTGTGTGTCTGCCTTCGATGCCTCTCGCAACACCTACCATTGGAGAGGGAGATTTTAATATGTCTGAAATAAAACAGAGAAATAATCAGAAAGAATATGATAGATTTGAGCAACATGAGTAGCAAACTTGACTTAATGGGCAAATATACGAAATGTTAGAATCAACAGCTTGAAGCACATATTTTTTCCAAGCATTTGTGAAAAAAAGGATTTAAAAATGACTGTATGCTGGGCCATAAAACAAGTTTAAAACTATTGAAATCATGCGTAGTAAAGCCACTGACTACAATGCAGTTAAGCTAGAAATCAGCAACAAGAGAATAAGCAGAAAATCCCACGTGTTCATAAATTTAAAAAAAAATAAATCACAGTGGAAATAATAAAAAAAAGTATTTAGAATGAAGGATAACGAAATATAACAGAATTCGTGTGATGCAGCTCAAGAGATGCTTAAAGGAAACTATGCAGCTTTAGTTTCATATGCTTGGAAACTAAATACCTGAAAATCAGTGATCTAAGTACCAAACTTAAGTTAGAAAGAAGAACAGAAAATAAGCCCCCACAAAGCAGAGCGTAACGAGAAGTAAAGCTGTTTTCAGAAATTAATGAAACAGAAGGGCTTCCCTCAGGGCTCAGTGGTAAAGAACCCACCTGCCGATGCAGGAGACCTGGGTTCAAGCCCTGGGTCGGGAAGATCTCCCGGAGAAGGCAATGGCACCCCACTCCAGTATTCTTGCCTGGGAAATCCCATGGACAGGGGAGCCTGGCAAGCTTCAGTCCATGGGGTCACAAAAGGGCCAGACACAAGTTAGGGTCTAAACAACAACAAGGAAGTAGAAACCAAACAAAATAGAGACTCAGTAAAGCCAAAGATGATTCTTTAAAAAGAATGTTGCTGTTCAGTTGCTTAGTCGTGACCCCATGGACTGCAGCACGCCAGGCTTCCCTGTCCTCCTCCATCTCCCAGAGCTTGCTCAAATTTATGTCCATCGAGTCAGTGATGCCATCCAACGATCTCGTTCTCTGTCATTCCCTTCTAAGAGTAATTCCCTGGTTCAGTTCAGTTCAGTCACTCAGTCGTGTCCGACTCTTTGCGACCCCATGAATCGCAGCACGCCAGGCCTCCCTGTTCATCACCATCTCCCGGAGTTCACTCAGACTCACGTCCATCGAGTCCGTGATGCCATCCAGCCATCTCATCCTCGGTCGTCCCCTTCTCCGCCTGCCCCCAATCCCTCCCAGCATCAGAGTCTTTTCCAATGAGTCAACTCTGCGCATGAGGTGGCCAAAGTACTGGAGTTTCAGCTTTAGCATCATTGCTTCCAAAGAAATCCCAGGGCTGATCTTCAGAATGGACTGGTTGGATCTCCTTGCAGTCCAAGGGACTCTCAAGAGTCTTCTCCAACACCACAGTTCAAAAGCATCAATTCTTCGGCACTCAGCCTTCTTCACAGTCCAACTCTCACATCCATACATGACCACAGGAAAAACCATAGCCTTGACTAGACGGACCTTAGTCGGCAAAGTAATGTCTCTGCTTTTGAAAATGCTATCTAGGTTGGACATAACTTTTCTTCCAAGGGGTAAGTGTCTTCCAATTTAATGGCTGCAGTCACCATCTGCATTGATTTTGGAGCCCAAAAAAATAAAGTCTGGCACTGTTTCCACTGTTTCCCCATCTATTTCCCATGAAGTGATGGGACCAGATGCCATGATCTTCGTTTTCTGAATGTTGAGCTTTAAGCCAACTTTTTCACTCTCCTCTTTCACTTTCATCAAGAGGCCTTTTAGCTCCTCTTCACTTTCTGCCATAAGGGTGGTGTCATCTGCATATCTGAGGTTATTGATATTTCTCCCGGCAATCTTGATTCCAGCTTGTGTTTCTTCCAGTCCAGCGTTTCTCATGATGTACTCTGCATATAA
>SJYT01013210.1:79480-93709 GCA_006410635.1 Cephalophus harveyi | reverse complement strand
GAACCTCATTCCATAGTTCATCAGGCACTCTATCTATCAGATCTAGGCCCTTAAATCTATTCCTCACTTCCACTGTATAATCATAAGGGATTTGATTTAGGTCATACCTAAATGGTCTAGTGGTTTTCCCTACTTTCTTCAATTTAAGTCTGAATTTGGTAATAAGGAGTTCATGATCTGAGCCACAGTCAGCTCCTGGTCTTGTTTTTGTTGACTGTATAGAGCTTCTCCATCTTTGGCTGCAAAGAATACAATCTGATTTTGGTGTTGACTATCTGGTGATGTCCATGTGTAGAGTCTTCTCTTGTGTTGTTGGAAGAGGGTGTTTGCTATGACCAGTGCATTCTCTTGGCAAAACTCTATTAGTCTTTGCCCTGCTTCATTCTGCATTCCAAGGTCAAATTTGCCTGTTACTCCAGGTGTTTGTTGACTTCCTACTTAAGCATTCCGGTTCCCTATAAGGAAAAGGACATCTTTTTTGGGTGTTAGTTCCAAAAGGTCTTGTAGGTCTTCACAGAACCGTTCAACTTCAGCTTCTTCAGTGTCACTGGTTGGGGCATAGACTTGGATTACTCTGATATCGTAATGAACGATAAGGGGAAAGAATCAGAGGAGTAGGCGTGTATCACTGGCTCACTTTCTGTACCTCTGAAACGTTGTAAATCAGCTTCGCCAAGAACCAGAGAAACAGAAGCTTCTAGAAGAAGGCTCAGGGCCGGCACAAGCCGGGGTTGCTCTCCTCCGCCTCCCGGATCCCCAGCTCACGTCACACCCTGTGCGTAGTGAACGCACTGCTTGGCGCTCTCAGGGTGCAGGGCAGGTGGAGCGCGGCGGGCCTGAGGGCATCTTCGTTCTGACACAGGGAAGGGCGGGGACGGGAGGCAGCTGAGTCGCCGCCTTAGCTCCACGCGTGAAGGTCAGTGCAGGACTGCGGCGTGAGAGGAGAAGCGCCCCGGGGTCAGGGCAGCTCTCAGCATCAGCGCCAAGAGATGGCATCAAGCCAGCCCAGAAGGAAGCGGCTGCCGAGCCTGCTGGCGCCACCCCGGGAGCCAGCTCCCCAGAGAGACGGGGCCGCGCCGCGCCCCACACTGCGGCTCACGCTCACCCTTGCAGGGCGCTTCGCAGCATCCCCTCAATTCGCAGAGCTTAGGGTCCGTGGCTGTGTCCGTTTATTGCTGGCCCTCGACCCTCCTCCCTCCCTGGAGTCCCTGCCCCCGGGGAGTCAGCTTTGTCCCCTTAACTCCTGAGTCAGAGGAGCAGCCTGCGAAGGCTGCCTCCACGGGCATAAGGTTCAGACATCCACCAGCACACCCTCAAACAGCCGGGACCAGCGTTTTCTAGTCACGCAGAAAGGACAGCTGAGATGCTGGTAGCTGCAACCTCTCAGTCTGTCTCTCCAGCCCGCTCCTAATTGCTCAGAATAGGCAAAAGTTTCAAACTGCCTTCTTAAAAGTTCCTTGGTCCTGACTAATAATGTTTCAAGGGTCCACCTCCAAGCCTCTCCTGTCCATTTGGAATTTAGACAAAGCATGTGGATATCTTCTTGGGTGTTCAGAAGAATTTTCTCTCCTCCCTGGAGGAGTCAGGAGGCATTTCCAGAGGCGTCTTGGGAAACGATCTGCTAGCCCAGACCCTGGCACCAGTGACGTGGGCTTTCTGAAGCACTTGCTCGCTGGGACAGCGGGGCCAGTCGCCGCAGGACAGCACAAGCTTCCTCCTCACGCCCGCCGGGCGCCTGGGCCAGGCACCTCGCGCGGCCCCTGCAGAGGGTGTCAGCGCCCCGCCGCCCCTCGGCCCTGGAGGAACAGGTGGGAGCAGCGGCCCAGCCCCCGGGCCGGCAGGCTGAGTTCCTCTCGCTGCTGCACCAGGAAGCTCATAAAGAGACTTATCTCTGGGTAGCCCGTGCCTCCCCAGTTTCCCCCCGCCTGGCGCCTGGGAAGGGACAACAGAAGGGCGAAGAGAACAATGCCCGTCTGTGAGGCCGGGCCTGCGCCGAGTCCTGGGAACCCGGGGGCTCCGTCCCGCCCTGCCTTGGCCCCGTGCCCGGGGGGCCAATGGTGCTCCTGACCCGCCGCGTTCTTTCTTAAATGGCAAAGCCCTCCTAAGAGAGCCTCGTGAGTGGCCCGGTCTTCTCCTTTCAGTTCCTAGAACACTCCTGGTATCCTGACTCTGGAAGAACTGCGCCCCCTCCTCCCTGGACGGGGCTGAAGACAAGCGCCGTGGGAGGTCCCTCCCTGCCCCTCCCCTCCATCCTGCCCCGCCCCCCAGGTGCAATTCCCCATCCTCCGGGGGTCAGGAGGAGATGTGTATAAGAGACAGTCCTCCTGACCCCCGGAGGATGGGGAATTGCACCTGGGGGGCGGGGCAGGATGGAGGGGAGGGGCAGGGAGGGACCTCCCTGCCCCTCCCCTCCATCCTGCCCCGCCCCCCAGGTGCAATTCCCCATCCTCCGGGGGTCAGGAGGGGGCGACGGGCCCCTCTGGTCTGCCTGAGCCTCAGCAACAATCCATGGAGTCATCTCTGTCATGGCAGCCTGCCCTGACAGGCCCCTTGGGCAGGGGAGTGTCCAGGTGAGTCCCTAAGCTGGGCCCTGCCCTTCTTCCCGCCCCTCCAACCCATCCCACCATGGCTGAGTTCCCCGATGTTCTTTTCTTTACATTCCCTGTCTGCTGTTTCATGGGTGGTTTGCCACCAACCTAAGCACACAGATACCTATTTTTTATCTCTCCTTTATGGATAAATTAGCTGATGTACATGTTTGTCTAAGAAAATCATTAATCACTGGCTGAGAGAGGACTCGTGACCCTTGCCTCCTGTCCTGAGACTGTTTCTATTCTATTAACAGCTCAGAATCACTTCCCCAGGTTTTGGGTCCTAATGCATTTCACAGTCCCCTTCACACTATGAGTGATAAAAAGGGCATCGGGTGTACCTACGGCCCACCCCCTCACAAGGGCAGCGAGCTCCCAAGACGGCCCCGAGATCGCACGGGGCGGGTGACCGAGACTGGGTGAGGCGGGTGGGCTGGCCGCCTGCTCCGTCTCACTGCAGGCCTGCCCCCTGCTCCCAGGCCCTCTGGCACTGGGCACCTAAAGCCTTTTCCCTCTAGTTTCTCTCCTCCCCACCAGGGGAGCAGGCCGCCCCTGTGTCCTGGGCCTCACATCCTCTGCCTGGCTCCTGTATCGACCAGCTTCCTCTGAGGAGGGCAGCCGCAGGCAGGGAGCAGGAGAGCTCAGCACAGACAGACCGAGGGGTGTGGGGGGAGCGTGAGATGAGAGTCGGGAGAGAAAGGTGGGGAGCATCCTCCAAGCACACAGGGGCGCAGGCGAACCCCATCATTCCTGATTACAGGTTCAGTCTGGGAAAACTAATAAAGTGAGAAAAGAAAAGAAAAGGTGTTGGTTGGTAAAATCACTACAAATTAGAGCTGATGAGGCAGAATGCTGTGGCCTGGGTCTGACGACCACACATTTCCATGGCAACTCTGCGTGTCCTCAGGAGTGGCAGATGTGCAGCTGAGTGTTGGTTACACTATGTAAGGATGGTTATCCTGTCTTCTCCAAGGACAGTGTGGTCAGAGCTTTGGGGTTAGAAGGGATGCAAAAAGAGACCCCTATTTACAGAAAACTAAAGACTAATGCTGAGGCTGAAACTCCAATACTTTGGCCACCTCATGCGAAGAGCTGACTCACTGGAAAAGACCCTGATGCTGGGCGGGACTGGGGGCAGGAGGAGAAGGGGACGACCGAGGATGAGATGGCTGGATGCCACCACCAACTCGATGGACGTGAGTCTGAGTGAACTCCGGGAGTCGGTGATGAACAGGGAGGCCTGGCGTGCTGCGATTCAGGGGGTCGCAAAGAGTCGGACACGACCGAATGACTGAACTGAACTGAAAACTTAATGAACACTACTCTCTGTTATACTGGGCTTCCCGGGTAGGGCCAGTGGTGAAGAATCCTCCTGCCAATGCAGGAGACACAGGAGACAAGGGTTTGATCCCTGGGTCAGGAGGATAAGTAGGAAAGTTGTTAAGAGAGTGAATCCAAAGAACTCTCATTACAAGGAAGGAATATGTACTTTTTTCTCTTCTATTTTTATCCATATGGTGATGGATTTTCACCACTAAATTTATTTTAGTCATTTCATGCTCTATATGAATCTAATCACTGTGCTGTACACCTTTGACTGATACAATGTTGTATCAACCATTGTGTGTCAGTGATAGGGGTTTCGCTGATGGCTCAGTGGTAAAGAACCTGCCTGCTAATGCGGGAGATGAGGGTTCAGTCCCTGGGCCGGGAAGATCCTCTGAAGAAGGAAATGGCAACTCACTCCATTACTCTTGCCTAGAGAATCCCATGGACAGAGGAGCTTGGCGGGCTACAGTCCGTGGGGTCACAAAAGAGAGGGACACAAGTTAGCGACTAAACCACAACCATGTGTGAACGACACCTCAGTGAAACCGGAAGGGAGCACACACCCCCCCAAATCCAAAGCGTAACAGAGCAAACACGGACTCAGAGAAATATCTCAAACAGAAACCTGTCTTGAGGCCTGCCTGTGGCCCCTCTCTTCTGGTCTCTGATGTGAGGTCCACCAGGCAGCCACAGGCCGCTGAGGCTGACGGTGAGCCCTGGCTGAGCTTGAAAGGAGCGAGAGGTGAGATGCTCACTTCCAGAGCAAGGGCCAAGGGTGACCCTCAGGCAGGCCCCGGGCTCCTGCACCACCCCCAGGAGACTTGTGCAGGTGCCCAGCTCTGGGCTCCTCTAATATTTCCCTAAAGAGCTCCGCACTGAAAAAGAAAAGCTCACTGAGTGGACACAGAGGTGGGGGCTTATGGAAAAGCCAAATCCCGCCTCCTCCAAGTCAGCTAAGTGGCGGGAAGACAGAGATGCAGCCAGGCATTCTGTGTTCACTTTGAACACGTCCTTCCGAGTCTTTTTCTGGCTCCTTGTCTCTCCCTCCTCGTCCTTCCCCCAGACACAAAATATCTGCAGACCGCAAATAAACATCTCGTGAGAGAGCTCAGGTTTTCACCATCAGCGCCTTGCACAGCTCTGATCTCGTTTTAAAAGCTTCTGTGAGCACATGACCCAGCAATTCCACTGCTAGGTATGCACCTAAGGGAACTGAAAACAGATGTCCGCACAAAAGCCGGCCATGACCGTTTATAGCATCATCATTCATAGGAGCCCAGAGCCGGAAAAAGCCTGAACGTATCAACTGACGGACGGACGAGAGGAGTGTGGTATATCCACACAGTGGAATATTATTTGGCAATAAAAAGATGAAGTCACAACGCATACTACAACAGGGGAGAGCCTTGAGACCCAGATCCCAAGTGAAAGAAGCCAGACACGGAAGACCACGTAGTATTTGATTCCACTTATAGGAAATGTCCTGAATAGGAACATCTATAAAGACAGAGCAGGTTAGCAATCGCCAGGGGCTGAGGGTGGAAGGCAGGGAGCAGTTAAAGGCTTGGAGATTCCTTTCAGAGCTGCCGAAAACGACCCCTAATCAACCACTATGGTGATGGCTGTTCAACTCTGTGAATACGCTCATCACTGAACTGGAGGCTGCTATATGAGTGGACTGAATGGTGTATGAACTACATCCCAATTAGGTTGCTTTTGAGAAGTTTTAGCTATTTTGAAAGTGAAAGTGTTAGCCACTTAGTCGTGTCCAACTCTTAGTGACCCCGTGGACTATAGCGTTCCAGGCTCCTCTGTCCATGGGATTCTCCAGGAGAGAATACTGGAGTGGGTTGCCATTCCCTTCTCCAGGGGATCTTCCTGACCCAGAGACTGAACCCAGGTCTCCCGCATTGCAGGTACATTCTCTACCATCTGAGCCACCATGTTATCCACAAGTAAATCAGTAGATCTCACACACACATACGCGCAGGTGGTGTAGCAGCTCTGAGCTGGAGCAAGAGAGGAATTTAAGGGTGACCCCAGCTCGGAGGCAGACAGGGCTATAGTCCACGTGGAAGGCAAACCTCCGGGTCAGGGACCTGGAGGCCAGAGAGGCCTGCCAAGCAGTGGGCACAGGCTGGGAAGGGCCCTGTTGACCTCTGACCTTCAGTGACAGCCACTTAGTCAGGTGCTGGGGAGCCAGGGTTGGGAGCAGCGAGCCCTCGCCTCAGAGGAAGCCAGAGTCGCTATGGGAGCCAGGTTCACTTCTCAGGGGACAGCGGCTCTGTGCTTCTGTCCTCTCGGCTGGGCCGGCTCCTCTCTGCCCCTGACTTGCTGCCTGCTCTGGGCTTGTGCTCCGCATCCTGTTCTCTGGTGGCCTGGATTGCTCACCCAGGAAAAAGGCTGAACCTTCCTATCACCTGCGTAGTGTTTGGTCACCCAGGGGCTGCTCGTTCACTGGGGATCACGGGTTGAATGGTGAACACCCTGCTCCAAGGAATATATTCATGTCTTGACCCCAGGGACCTGTGACTGTGAACTTACTTGGCAAAAAGATATTTGCAGACATGGTTACGTTAAGAGTTTTGACTTGAGAGTGTCCTGGATTATCCAAGATAAGTAAGGGTTAGTTGCTCAGCCATGTCTGACTCTCTGACTCCATGGACTGTACCCGCCAGGCTCCTCTCTCCATGCGATTCTCCAGGCAAGAATACTGGAGAGGGGTGCCATTTCCTTCTCCAGGGGAATCTTCCTGACCCAGAGGTTGAACCCAGGCCTCCCTAAATTCAACAGGTGTCCTTATTGGAAGAGGAGAAGACACAGACAGAGGAGAGCAAAAGCCCATGCCAAGACGGAGCAGAGCTGGGGGTGAGGAGCCGCAAGTCACGGGATGCCAACAGCCACCACACGCCGGAAGAGGTGAGAAAAGGAGTCTCTTCTAAAACCTCTGAAGGGGGCATGGCCCCACTGACACCTTGATTTTGGACTTGATCCCCCAGATCGTGTGCATTTAGTACAGCAGCCCCAGGAGACTATACACTGGGGAACTGAAGACCAGCGTAATGGACAGACTTGCTCCCGCTGCCTCCTGCTACATGCTTCCATGGTCCGTGCTAACCCCAGACGGAGGGAAGAGCCTAGTAACCCGAACTGACCAATCAGAGAGCCTCATCTCCTCAGCTGCCAGTGATTGGTCCAGGAGCAACTCGTGACCCAAGCAGCTGTCCAATCAGAGCCCTTCCCTAGATTTTTATATGATTGAGCTGGTGAGGGTTTACACGTCTCTTTCCAATGGGACTGCTGAGCTGGTGCATGAGGAACCCAGGAACTGGAGGACATTTCTGTGCTGTCTGGAGAAAGCCAGTGTGCAGTAGAAGGAGGCCAGTGTGTGGAAGGAAACAGAAGCAAGAGGCCAGGTTCGAGAGTGAGGATGTCCGAGAGGGGTTTAAACTTCTGGGTCCAGTTGACCCTGGGGCCAGTTCCACCGTTCCTATGGTTTGCTCTGTGAAGCTGAATCTTTCTGCCCAGGCTAGACGAAGCTGGATTCTGGCCGAACTCTGGACAAAACTCAGACTAACACAACAGATTGAGAGCAACGGCCGTGTCCCCGGGCAGAGCGGGGCTCTCAGAACAGGCTTTACCGCAGTGCCTGCGTTCTTTTCCATTTCAGCAAAGGTCTGAGGACAAGATCAAGGGCTAGCGTTGCTCTGTGCTGAAGAAAAGAGGAGAAAGGCACGTGCTTGAGAAAAATGGGTCTCCTTGATCTTTGCAGCATCAGTCAGAACGTCCAAAGGACTCAGTGGAGACCGTTTCAAGCAGGAGAATGTTCGTTCCTGTTTGGTGGAGTCTGGGGAAGAGAAGAAGCAGAAAAGACTCAGACAGGGAGCCAAGTCAGGGTGGGCACAGAGGCCCCGACTGCCTTTCATAACCACACGAGGCCACGGAGCCGTCCCAGCCCTGGCCCCCAGATCACAGTGACGTCTGAAATTTCTTTCAAGCTTTTCCTTTCCTTTCAGGTCCTTTTGGGTTCTTCAGCCCATATGTTGCTAATTTTCCCTCTTTTCAAAGCTCCCCGTTGCATTTCAAGTCAGAAGGCATCCTATTCACTGCTTCTGAGTTTGAGGGGGAGGAAATTGCAGAGGTCAGCTGGCCTTTTAATATAGAACATAGATGAGCTGGGTCGGGCGTGAGCGTGCGAGTGCGTGTGAGCACACACGTGGCCGCTTCCTTCCTGCCTCCGCCAGCCTTCAGTTCCAGCACGCAGGACCACAGGAACAACTTGAGCGGCTCCTCTTAGAACGGTTCCTCGCCTCTCCTTCAAGGAAGAGGCTGCTTCCCCAAAGGCGCCTTCTGTAGCTCTCTGCGACTGCCACGCAGCCCTCGACCGCGCTCATCACCAGCCAGCAAGCGGCCGCTTGAGCTGGTCGCGCACCAGAGGCCCTGGGAGGCTCTGGTGTGCTGGGGGTGGTTTCCTCACACTGCCTCTTATCTTTCCACGTGGCAGAGGGCTCCTCTCTCGCCGGAGGTAGTGCAGACAGGAGGCCCTGCCAACTAAGGCAGTGACAAAGGAATGGTGGACGGCTGGTCTTTCAACGAAGCTCAACAGCAAGAGGGTTCGTGGAGAAGCGGAAGCTGGTGGCTGTCCCTCATCTAAAGGAGAAGTCAGTTTAGAGAAAGAGAACGTGTGGGATCCAAGGAAGCCCCTGGCTTCCTTCAAGCCTCGTCACAGAGTTTCCAGCCTGCCCGTGGTCCCGGGGGAGGGGTGTGGGTTCGGGAAAGGTGGCTTAGCGTGGGTGTGGGGAAGACAGGCAGCGGGGGCCGTCCGTTTCCCTAAACAGGGCTTTATGTTTTAAGCAACAGAGAAAAAGAAAATATTGAACACCAAAGAGCTGATGGCACTCATGTACAAGCAAAGTTAACAAATTCATTACAAATAGGACTTTAATGTCTGAACCCCAAATGGGGGCAAGTGGTCCTATGACTAGGTGTATACGTGGAAACTAGGTCTTAAACCTGACTGTTCCAGAAATGATAGGAGAGCCGTTTCTCAGCTGTGGGCAGTTTTGCCCTCCCTAGCCCCCCCGCCTCTAACCAGGGAAAGTTGGCAGCAGAGACATTTTTTACTGTCATGACTTGGGGAGGTTGAAGGGGGAGGGAGAAGCCCTGAGTACAGGCTATATAATTGGAATTCCCATTGTAACCATCCTGGCTCCCTTTAATCCACTGGCAGGTCAAAAATGTCCCCCTTTCCTAAATTATGACTGCATTTCTCACTGAAGACTGTGGATGACTCTTCTCTCGCTCTCTCTTTTTGGCCTCCTCCCGTTTGACGGGATCTTAGTTCCCCGACAGGGATCGAACCTGTGCCCCCCGCATTGGGAGCACTGAATCTTAACCACTGGGCTGCCAGAGAAGCCCGGCCTCTTCTCTCAACAGGAACATTTCTCTCTACAAACTCTCCTTTCTGAAGTGATGAAGGCAAATCCCTCTCAATCATGATTCATCTCTATTCCTGTTACATCTTATTGGGCCAGAAGTGAACAACTGACCCATGCCAGGCCACTCAGATCCTTCTCCCAATTCTTTATAGCTAAACAGGAAAGAGTCTGTTAGCCAGGAAAGGATAGGACATGACACAGTAGAATCCTCGTGGATTCCTTGCCCTCGGGCTCATTCCTGGCACTGCGAGCCTGTGCGGGTGCTGGGGTGGGGGTAGGGGGCAGACGGGTCTCCGTCCACAGAATCTCTCAGGCCCCCAGAGGTGGAGGGGCTCATCCACCTTAAGACGGAGGGCCACTCTCACCTCTGCTGGAGCCCCCGGGCCCACCAGGTCGGAGGGCCACTTTCACCTCCGCTGGGGGCCCCGGGCCCACCCGGTGGGGAAGGGCCACTCTCACCTCCGCTGGGGGCCCCGGGCCCACCAGGTCGGAGGGCCACTCTCACCTCCACTGGAGCCCCCAGGCCCACCCGGTGGGGAAGGGCCACTCTCACCTCCGCTGGGGGCCCCCGGGCCCACCTGGTGGGGAAGGGCCCCCAAAGGGGCTCACTGCTGCTGTGCAGTTATTAGGTCATGTCTGACTCCCTGGACTGAAGTCCCCAGGCCCCTGTCCGTGGGATTTTCCCAGCAAGAATACTGGAGTGTGCTGTCATTTCTTACTCTAGGGAATCTTCTCGACCCAAGGGTTGAACCTGACTCTCCTGCATTGCAGGCATACTCTTTCTTTACCATCTGAGTCACCTGGGAAGCCTTTTGTTTCTTAATTATTTATTTTTAGTCGCTCAGTCAACTCAGTGTTCAACTTTTTGTGACCCCATAGACTGTAGCCCACCAGGCATCTCTGTCCATGGAATTCTCTAGGCAAGGATATTGGCATGGGTAGCCACTCCCTTCTCCAGGGGATCTTCCCGACCCAAGGATCAAACCCAGGTCTCCCATATTGCAGGCAGATTCTTTACTGTCTGAGCCACCAGGAAAGCAGGGTTGTTTTTTTTTCCTGTATTAGGGATATTAACCCTCTGACTTGTGTCCTAAATATTTTTCCTATTTGTGTTTTACTTTTTACTCTGTTTATGGCGTTTGTCATCCAGAAGTTTTTAATTTTTATGTTGTCACGTTTCAATCTGTCTCTTTATTGTTTATAGCAGATGTGCCATTCCTAGAAGTTTCCATCCAAAGAGTTACAAATATTCACCCGTGCTTTCTTCTAGTACTTTTAAGGCTTTATTTTTTACATTTAAAGCATCTGGAATTTATTTGGAGAAAAGATGGTACTTTTTTCCCCAAAAGGCTACCCAGTTGCACCAATAGCATTCAATAAATTATTTTACTCCACTCGTTAGAAAATACCCTTTAACAGAGTCTGAACTTTGAAATTTACATTGGTATATTTTGGACCCTCTAGTCTGTTCCATTAATCTGCCTTTTCTTTCCTAGTATGACACTGTGTACATCACTGTAATTTTATAGCATGCTGTATTATCTGAGAGGGCTATTGACCTTTCTATAATTTTTTCTTTTGAAGGATTTCCTGGTTATTCTCATCTTTCTATGCTTCCTCATGATTCAGAGGGTTTATTAAGCACCCAGAACTCTCACTGAGATTTTTAAATTTTTATTTTTAACTTAAGGATAATTACAATATTGTGCTGGTTGCTGCCACACATCCACACGGATCAGCCATGGTTTACATATGCTCCTTCACCCCTGAGCCTCCCTCCCACCCCATCCCACCGCTCTAGGTTGTCACAGAGCCTTGGTTTGAGTTCCCTGAGTCCTACGGCAAATTCCCCCTGGCTATCTAGTTTACATATGTTAGTGTATATGTTTCCATGCTGCTCTCTCCATTCATAATTGGGCTTTATTTAGTGCTAACTTTTCAGAATAATCTAGGGATAAAGGACCTCTTAACAATATTGTCTCTAGCTTCCCTTGTAGCTCAGCTGGTAAAGAATCCGCCTGTAATGCAGGAGACCCCGGTTCAACTCCTGAGTTGGGACAATCCCCTGGAGGAGGGCATGGCAACCAACTTCAGTATTCCTGCCTGGAGAATCCCCACAGAAAGAGGAGCCTGGGGGCTACGGTCCATGAGGTCGCCAACAGTCAGACATGCGGAGCCGCCCACATATCCAAGAACAAAGGATGTCTCTCCACTTACTCATCCTCCTTAGGTTTTTCAGTAGAGGGTAAACACTGTTCCTCTAAGGTCTGCACGACTCTTGCTAAATTTATCACTAGCGTTTTATATTTCATTGATATTCATTATATTTTCTGTTTGATTATTGTTTGCATGAGGTATTTCATTAAAAGGGATGGAGACAGGATTAAAGGAGGAAGAAAGAGAGACAAAACCAAGTTGATCAGCCCAGTTTTCCCTGAGCCTGTCTTCCTAAGAGATTCCAGAGAAGGTTCAGTTCATTATAATGATGTCCCCAGAGGAAAGCCCGTACGATCAAGGACACCAGTTTCAAGACAGGAGAGAGGGAGGGGGCAGATACACCTCTCCCTCCATTCCAACTCCTGAGGGCCTGCGAGATCTGGACCAAAGGACCGTGGCAGCACCTCCGGAAGTCCTCGTCCTTTGCCGCAGCAAGATCCGGCCTCCCATTGGCTCTCAGGGCAAGCCCCGCCCCTTCCGGTGGGCGGGGCCGGCTGTTGGGACAGTGCGGTCTTCTGGTCCCGCCCCGGGTGCCTTTTTGGGTAGCCTGCGCTTCTGAAAGGGCCTGGCGTCTCTCCGACACACACGTTTGCTTAAAGATTTACATTTTCGATCTCCTCGCCCATTTTCTGACTGCATAAAAGAGAATTGTAAATGTTTAGAAAAATCAAAGTTCTTCTTAGACACCCGCAGCTTCAAGGAGAGAGTTTCTTTAGTTCATGCCAAGAAGAGGCTGAAGAAACGAGGTGGGATCACCCGGCCCCTTTCTTGCTGACGGTTTCCAGCCTTTATTCCCCCTCAGCCTTGGAGCAGCCTCAAGTCCTCAGCGCAGGTTGGAAGCTTGTCGGACTGGGCCAGGCGGGGACCCCACGCTGGACCCAGGCCTGGAGAGAGGCCCTGGGGAGGGGAGGGCGAGGGCAGCGGCCGCTGCCGGGGGTCCGCGGGCATCGGCCTGCCCGACGCCTGGGCCAGACGCTGGGCAGCGAAGCAGATGGCCCGCTCCTCGCCCTGCAGCGCGGCCTCTCTGCAGACCCCGCCCGTGTTCCGCGCTTCTCTGCCCACTCTTTTCCTTTTGTCTGTGGCGTGGCCACAGCTCTGCATAGGTATTTGGGGCTGAGGCTTAAAGCTTTTGACAAACAGCTCGTTAATTCACACCCAGAAGAGCATGACCTTGGTTATCATCTCCATTTCTTCTTTCAAAGAAAATGAAAGGCAAGTGCACGGAACCTCAGGGTTCTCCCTAAAATGGAAAGTGGAAGTCGCGTGTACTTGACAAGTATAGGTAGAGACAGTCCGTGCTCCTGGCTCGTTAGAAAGGAAACTTGCTAAGTGATAGAGGAAGGACAGGACTTCCAGGCTGAGGGATGCTTGTCTGTGGACCACTGGGGACCAAAAGCCATGGGTTCAGCTGACCGCACAGCCCTGCACGGGTTCTCAGCCCCTGACTTTCCAGGCAGCCCAGCCAGCTTGCTGGAAGAGTGACACTCCTCAGCTCTATTTAGTCTATTTAAAGGAAGATCACGTCTCTTTACCTAAAGAAATCTATGGCGGGACTCCCCTGGAGGTCCAGTGGCTGAGAATCCATCTGCCAAGGCAAGGGACACGGGTTCGATGCTTGGTCTGGGAAGATTCCACATGCGGCAGAGCAAGAAATCCCATGTGCCATCACTCCTGAGTCTGCGTTCTAAAGCCCAAGAGCTGCGAGTACTGAAGGCCGCGCACCTGGAGCCCATGCTCCGCAACAAGGAAAGCCACTGCAACAAGCAGCCCCCATCACAGCTAGAGAGTCGCCCCCTCACCGCAACTAGAGACAGCTGGCGTGCGGCAACGAAGACCCCGCACGGGAGAAATAGATGGTAAAATTAAATAAAAAAGAAATCTATACTGCTGCCCCTGTCACATCGCCACTCAACCATTGGAAATGGAAAACTCCATCCCATGAGGCAGATTCCTTCTTTTAAATGCCTCACCAGACCCTTTCAGAACAGTCTAAACTCTAACGAATGGGGTTTTCCTGTCTCTCGCCTTCTAGTTAAGGCTGTGGGCCACCTTCTGGTTTCCCCAGGTCTTATCTGACCCCTTTCTGCGTTTTGCCTTCTGTATCAAAGGAGGACCCTAGATGCCATCTTCATCCTTTGGGATGGAAGAAAAGACCCACCTCTCCGATGCTTTTCCCTGTTACACACAGTCCTCTTGAATGTTCCAAAAAAGTATATGCAAAAATTCCAAGAACTGAATTCCAACCCTGATTGCACATACTCTGAGAGGCTGGTGACATTTTCTCCTGTGTCCTCATTCACCCAGGGCTCCCAGAGTCCCAGGGTGAGACCCTGGGGCTGTTCTGGATGATGTGGAGAACTGGGTTGGATCTCACCAGGGCAGTAAGCTTGGAAACAGGAGAGTGAAAGAGAACGGAGTTCTGGACCAGGACCCAGCTCTCCTCCCCGGACAGTTCACAGCACGCTTCCTTTCCGACCCACCGACATGCCATTCATGGATCCCCATCTACTGTGGGCTTCTGACCCTTCAAGTCAGCCTATAAAAATGAGAACATCTGGAAATTCCATGGCGGAGTAGTAGGAAAGCGGCTTTGTGGGCTCTTGCTTTCTCCCAACCTCGTAACCTTTTATGGCTTTTCAGGTCATTGTCTCGCT
>SJYT01013210.1:13952-79238 GCA_006410635.1 Cephalophus harveyi | reverse complement strand
ATCCTTTTGCTCGCCGAGGGCCTGTGGGAAACTTCCTGTGGTGGGGGTGGGGGGCGTTCACTGCTTTGGGAACGGCCGCAGGACTGTGATCATCTCAGCCGAATGCCCGGCTGGGACGCTCAGCCCCACCCACCTCGCGCATTCCCTCCTCTGGCTCCAAGCGGAGCAATTTCCAGCCCAGCCAGAGCGAGGGCTGGGACTCTTTCCTTGGTTTCTGCTTCTCATCTGCTGTGCGTTCCCTGGAACCATCTGGGGATGGGAGCCAGGTAGCAACAATGCAGCGAGTCTCTGAGACCAAAACGTAATTGAAAATCCCCAGGCAGTCTGTTCCCTTTGGCCCCGAGTGCACATGTGGTCAGCACATTAGGGCCCTCGCCCGAAGGAGCAGCTTGGGACCCAGGGTCGGGGTGGCCTCTGTCACTCACGCGGGCGCCCTTCCCCCAGGAACTGGGCAGTCGGGGCCCCGCACGCCCCTGGTCTGTTTCGGGCTTGACCATGTCGCTGATTTTAACCCAACACCTGAAGTCCCTTCTAGAACGCTCCACAATGAAACAGATAAAGTAGCTGTCCTCATGAGTGATCACTTCCAGACCCAATGAAGAGAAACTCATGTGTTTGAAATGCCTGCCATTCTTCTCCATTTCACCATAAAGTAGCCCATTTAATTTTGCACAATACTGTTTGATAACAACCATGTGTGTGTCTCTGTATTTATACTCAGGAAAGGACCCACTTGGTCAGTGTGAGATAATTTCACAAGAAAAATGGAACCAGATGCGACTCCTTTTTATTTGGCTCTTCAAACTCCAGCGATCTAATTCCCAGGGTCAGTCTTTACTTGAGTTTTCTGTTACCTTGCAGAAGAGGATCCTTTTACACGACCAGTTTGCTTTTCCCAGGTTCCTGGCAAGCAGGAGTGAGCAAAAGATTTACAGGAGTTGGTTCTCAGTTTAGCAGTTTCCAGCATTTCCAGACTGGAAATTGAGTGGGCTGGAAGTTTCGTGTTCTGGAATACAACACGTCTGCCCGCTAGTAGGCTAATCCACTTCAATTAAGCCAGTCTTCCAACTACTCAGAGTATACAAGCACTTTGGGCCTGAAATGCAAGATCAAATAGTGCTAAGATGACTCATTTGAAACCCCAAAGCAAAGGAATTAGGCAGGGGTGACATTAGAGAAGAGAGACTTTTGTCTCTTTTCATCTCATTTCCTCTTTTTTCTGTTACCTCCAACCCATTTGTGCCCATCAGCCGGCCATGTACAGTGGCACAGTTTGTGCACTGCACAAAAGTGCTCATCCAAGAGAGCGAATGGAGGCTGAAATCCAGTCCCCAAATGGTGTGTGGGTTACATCACGGACCCCAGGCTGGGGTCCATCTACCTAGAGGGAGAGACACCAAGTTGGTAACTCAGAGGCAGCACCTACACAGAAGAGGTATGCGTTCCTGAGAAGCTGAATGTGTTCCTGGTGTCCTGCACACAGGACAGCCCGAGAGCTGAATATGCAGACGCCAGCCTGGGTGCTGTGTGCACACAGGCACACGCATTCGTATGCACACGCATGCCCGGTGTGCGTTCGTGCTTTCCAGCAGGCCACGTTCCGTGTTCTGCCCTGTCTTCGGGAGGCCCCAAGGGGAGTCATCAGGAAACCTGTAGACCCACAGCAGCTATGTGGCCCTTGTGCCATGACCCTTCTGTGGCAGACATCACTAGTCGATCCTGGAATTCTTTCACACTGAACCCCGACTGGTCTCCCTTCTTCACCCAGTGGAGCACCTTCTGAATCGCTACCAACTGGACGGAGCTGATGTACAAGGGTGCGCTACCTGCCATCCATCTCAGCCAGACTCCCACCGCGACAGACTCCCGGAACTCGGTGGCCTAAAGCAAGAATTCACTGTTTGTTTTCAATTGTTCGTTTATTCTTGGCGGTCCTGGGTCTCTGCTGCTGCACGTGGGCTCTCTCTGGCTGTGCTAAGTGGAGGCCGCTCTCTAGCTGTGGTGTGGGTGTCTCACTGCACTGGCTCTCCTGGTGCGGAGCTCGGGCTCTCGAGGGCAGGCGCAGTGGCGGTGACCCGGGGTCCAGGGC
The DNA here is from genome assembly GCA_006410635.1 of Cephalophus harveyi. NCBI lineage: Eukaryota > Metazoa > Chordata > Mammalia > Artiodactyla > Bovidae > Cephalophus > Cephalophus harveyi. Next base: position 77,149 of record SJYT01013210.1, on the reverse strand, counting down.
GCAGCCTCAGCAGCCGTGGCGCCGGGGCTGAGTCACCCCTCTGCATATGGATTTCTCCTGGACCAGGGATTAAACCTGTCTTTAGTTGGCAGGCAGACTCCCAGCGCCTGGACCACAGGGAAGTCCAAGAACTGTTGATTCGTGTTCCGCCATCCTGGGGCACCTGGGGTGTGAGTGGCCTGGGGTGAAGCGGGCCGGGAATGCTCTCCTTCAAGCTGAGGCTCAGCTTCTCACCGTGCGCGGGGCTTGGATCTGCTCAGCGTGTGTCCATGCTGGGGCCCGGGTCAGCCAGAGGTCACGCTTCTCGGGTGGAGAGCAGAGGCTCAGAGGGCAGTATCGGCCGCACGAGCGCATTTTCAGCCTCTGCTTGTGTCGCGTCCTCTAACGTTTTATCAGCCGAAGTGTGTGATGTAGCGAAGCCCCGATCAAAGGGCAGAGGGAGGCTCCTCCCGCGCTGAGAGCAAGGCGAGGGGCCCTTCCAGACTGGAAATTGAGTGGGCTGGAAGTTTCGTGTTCTGGAATACAACACGTCTGCCCGCTAGTAGGCTAATCCACTTCAATTAAGCCAGTCTTCCAACTACTCAGAGTATACAAGCACTTTGGGCCTGAAATGCAAGATCAAATAGTGCTAAGATGACTCATTTGAAACCCCAAAGCAAAGGAATTAGGCAGGGGTGACATTAGAGAAGAGAGACTTTTGTCTCTTTTCATCTCATTTCCTCTTTTTTCTGTTACCTCCAACCCATTTGTGCCCATCAGCCGGCCATGTACAGTGGCACAGTTTGTGCACTGCACAAAAGTGCTCATCCAAGAGAGCGAATGGAGGCTGAAATCCAGTCCCCAAATGGTGTGTGGGTTACATCACGGACCCCAGGCTGGGGTCCATCTACCTAGAGGGAGAGACACCAAGTTGGTAACTCAGAGGCAGCACCTACACAGAAGAGGTATGCGTTCCTGAGAAGCTGAATGTGTTCCTGGTGTCCTGCACACAGGACAGCCCGAGAGCTGAATATGCAGACGCCAGCCTGGGTGCTGTGTGCACACAGGCACACGCATTCGTATGCACACGCATGCCCGGTGTGCGTTCGTGCTTTCCAGCAGGCCACGTTCCGTGTTCTGCCCTGTCTTCGGGAGGCCCCAAGGGGAGTCATCAGGAAACCTGTAGACCCACAGCAGCTATGTGGCCCTTGTGCCATGACCCTTCTGTGGCAGACATCACTAGTCGATCCTGGAATTCTTTCACACTGAACCCCGACTGGTCTCCCTTCTTCACCCAGTGGAGCACCTTCTGAATCGCTACCAACTGGACGGAGCTGATGTACAAGGGTGCGCTACCTGCCATCCATCTCAGCCAGACTCCCACCGCGACAGACTCCCGGAACTCGGTGGCCTAAAGCAAGAATTCACTGTTTGTTTTCAATTGTTCGTTTATTCTTGGCGGTCCTGGGTCTCTGCTGCTGCACGTGGGCTCTCTCTGGCTGTGCTAAGTGGAGGCCGCTCTCTAGCTGTGGTGTGGGTGTCTCACTGCACTGGCTCTCCTGGTGCGGAGCTCGGGCTCTCGAGGGCAGGCGCAGTGGCGGTGACCCGGGGTCCAGGGCGCAGCCTCAGCAGCCGTGGCGCCGGGGCTGAGTCACCCCTCTGCATATGGATTTCTCCTGGACCAGGGATTAAACCTGTCTTTAGTTGGCAGGCAGACTCCCAGCGCCTGGACCACAGGGAAGTCCAAGAACTGTTGATTCGTGTTCCGCCATCCTGGGGCACCTGGGGTGTGAGTGGCCTGGGGTGAAGCGGGCCGGGAATGCTCTCCTTCAAGCTGAGGCTCAGCTTCTCACCGTGCGCGGGGCTTGGATCTGCTCAGCGTGTGTCCATGCTGGGGCCCGGGTCAGCCAGAGGTCACGCTTCTCGGGTGGAGAGCAGAGGCTCAGAGGGCAGTATCGGCCGCACGAGCGCATTTTCAGCCTCTGCTTGTGTCGCGTCCTCTAACGTTTTATCAGCCGAAGTGTGTGATGTAGCGAAGCCCCGATCAAAGGGCAGAGGGAGGCTCCTCCCGCGCTGAGAGCAAGGCGAGGGGCCCCGTGATGCCATCTCGGTCCTCGGCGAGGGGGCGGGCTCACGCAAGGTCCCCTTGGGCAGCATCGTTACACCCCCCCCCCCAGCCGGACAGCCCACCTCTTGGTTCAGGCGGGTGGACAGGAACTTGAGAGTCCGAGAGGCAGGGCCAGCGCCCCGGTGTGCAGTCTGGCCGGTGGAGCTGAGGGTGGACGGCGGCTAAAATGGGCCCGAGACAGACGCTGACCCTGGCAGGGGTGCACATCAGCAGCTGAGGGGCCAGGCGGGCTCCAGGAGCTGGGCTTCAAGGCGCGTGATTTGGAAGAGATGAGAGAGTGATGGAGAGACAGCAGCCGTGATGGCGAATTAGGACGGGTCCCCTGACCGGAAGTAACCGTGGGCGTGGAAACCCCTGCTTTTCATTTTCACTCATCAAAAGGCATGCACCCCTTGAGGCCACAGCATCTTATCCCCACCATCAAAGGTGAACCCAGAAAATTACAGAGCTGAGGCTCTGCCCTCCAGGAGTTCACGATCTGAGACACGCAGGCAGCAACTCCATAGAGGGAAAACATAAAGAACCCAGCTGGTGTGAAGCAGACAGATGGCGAAGGGAATTCCAATGTAGATGAAGAAAAGCAGGGATTAATCCAGGCGGGCTCCCTGGAAGCAAGGGCATTCAGGAGTTTCTCATGGAGGGGAGTACTGTCATCCCAGAACAATGATGTGACTTCATGGAGGCTGCGGACGTGGAACTGGAGCATGGGGAGAGAGGGGTTCGGCTGCGGGGTCAGTGGAGGGGCAGGGGCGGGAGGGGGACTGCAGAGGGTAGTCTGTGAGCACTCAGCCTTGTAGCTCAGTGCAGGGTTTAGAACTCTGTGCCAGCTTGACAAGAACTCTTTAAGAGGGCTTGTAAGGACTCCTCTTAGAAAAGTCTGGCAGGCTTTTTTTTTTTTGGTCATCAAAGGTATTTTTATTTCTTTTTAAAATTGGGGTATATTTCCTTTACCATGTTGTGATAGTTTCTGCCGAACAACAATGTGAATCAGCCATGTGTGTGTGTATATACATGTCTCCTTTCCGTTTCGGGCCTTCCTCCCACCGCACCCCTCCTCCCACGCCTCCAGGTCATCCCAGAGCACCGGGCTCAGCTCCCTGTGCTGAGAGTAAGAAGGAGGAGGTGACGGAGAGAATTGTGGCCTTCCATCAGACACCTGAGTGCAGGGACTGGGGAGAGGCGGGGTCGCCAAGGCTATGTCCGCCCCCACCGCACCCCCAAACCGGATCTCACTCGCCTCCCCCACCCGGGCCTCCAGGCCTGTGGACGGAGCCAGGCCAGGCTTTGTGAGTCCTCCAGGTAAGATGGCAAACCTGTGACATCAGGATTGTTATTAGCCCCTTTCCCCGATGAGGAGGCTGAGTCTTCATGAAGCGAGGCTCCTGGTCCGAAGTTCCACGTTTAGAGACTGGCAGAGCTGGATGCAAACTCAGGCCTTCTGAATACAGCACACAGATCCTTCATGGGCTTCCCCGGGGGCTCAGGTGGTAAAGAATCCGCCTGCAATGCAGGTGACCCAGGTTCAATCCCTGGGCGGGGAAGATCCCCTGGAGGAGGAAATGGCAACCCACTCCAGAATTCCTGCCTGGGAAACCCCATGGACAGAGGAGCCTGGGGGCTACAGTCCATGGGGTCACAAGGAGTCGGACAGGACTGAGGGACTAACTCTACCTACTCCCACCATCTCTAAGAGGAGCCTTTTGCTTCAGAGAGACCACCGGCCCTGGAATCCGTAGTCAGGCCCAGCCGGTAACCTTGCGGCTCATTGGCCGCTCAGGCCTAAGGCTGCAGCCACCCAGAAAATCGACCTGACCTCATTTCCTGTGTCATCCCGAGTATGTGTCTCGAAGCACCCAAGCCCCTTGGGAACGCTCTTTGATCCGGCAGCTCCCAGGGCTTTCCCTCCGTGCTGCAAAGTCCTGGCATCTTTCCTTCCAGAGAGAAGTGGAGTGTCAGCGGTGGCTGAGGGGGGCCGGAACGCAGGGGGCTCTTCCCTTTCAAGCCAGGTTGACTGAGTGTGGCTTGCAGGCAGGTCAGCCATTGATTTTCCTCTCTTCTCCGGAGAGCACTGCCATGGTTACACGGATAAAAGCCGGGGAATAAAAGCAGGATTGAATGGTCCGGGTTGAAAGAAGACTTCTGAAAGAGGTTCCAAGACTCCAGCCGGGGGTGGGTTAGTGGTGGGAAATCTTGCTACCTGAGCAAGACGCCTGAGCTGTTCGGATGTGATTGGGATGGAGGCAGGGCGGGGACACAGGCTGTAATTGCCGTTCCTTCGGAAGCCGGAAGGAAACCGCTTGCTTTTGTCTTCCTTTTGGCTTCTTGCAGCCTGCACCCGCTGCTCGGCGAGTCTGACTTTGAGCTTGGATTTTTCTGAAAGCATTTAGGCTTCTGCTTCTATAATGTCAAGCCCAACGCAGCCCACACTCAAATTGCGGGGAGGCTAAGGCTTCGGTCTCATAAAGCAAAACAACAAGAACAAACTGGCTCAAAACCACCCCAGAGGACCCATCACCGCTGGGATGGGCTGGCGGAAAGAAAGCCGCAAAGCCTGCCCTGCTCTGGGACCCCCAGGGATCATTCTTGGAAGATTGTTTCAGTAGAAATGGGCCCAGAGGTACAGAGAAGGTGACTCATTTTTTGTAAAAAGAAAGAAGAGGAAAATGGTGGAATTGCAAAATACAAAATTCTCATCAAGGAGGCTGCAGAGGATGAGATGGTTGGATGGCATCACCGACTCAATGGACATCAGTTTGAGCAAACTCCAGGAGAGAGTGGAGAACAGAGGAGCCTAGATTGCTGCAGGCCATGGGGTTCCAGAGAGTCAGACATGACTGAACAACAAACAAACAAATCCACGCATGCCTTTTACGTGCCCCTAACGTGCTGGCAGGTACGCTAAGTAACACGAAGAACCGTGTCCATTTCAGCCACTTCTCCTGAGAACCTCAAAAAATAATATTAGCAAAAGCAAAAATAATAATAATAATAATATTTGGGAAAACTGGGTTCTTCTTCCAGGCCAAAGGACTGCAGGCTTGAATGGATCCACTAGGAGAAAGAGAATTCTACACACAAAGCTTTGTGTCACCGGAATCAAGCAGCCTGGTGGCCTGTGTGAATTCTGGAATAGACGTTCCAGTTTGCTGGAACGTGAAGATCGTGCTGCAGGCCCGCCATGCACAGGGCCAGACTCGGAGCTGGTTCCCACGTGAGGATGGGCTGACCTGAACGACCCGTGCTTCTCCATGCCGTCTGCCTGTGATCAACAGCAGCAGTTTGCAAGGTGGCGCTTGATGAAGGCTAGAGACCTGCATTCCATGGGGTCGCGAAGCCGGACACGACTGAGCGACTTCACTTTCAGTTTTCACTTTCATGCACTGGAGAAGGAAATGGAAACCCACTCCAGTGTTCTTGCCTGGAGAATCCCAGGGACGGGGGAGCCTAGTGGGCCGCTGTCTGTGGGGTTGCACAGAATCGGACATTACTGAAGCGACTTAGCAGCAGCAGTAGCAGCAGAGACCTAGTCTCAGCAAAATAATCTGGTCCATCTGGGCCGAGGCAGCCCTCCCTCTTTGTCTCCTTAGCCCTGTCCTCCCCAGCTAACCAGTTCAGGCTCTACTTAACTCACTGCTTTTTCCTTCTAGGTTCTTAATCACATAAAAGGATGTTCACTCCTGGGTCTTTCTCCCCACAAGGGCTCCGTTGTGATCCCCTTTGGGAAAATAACAGTTCCTTTTTTGTCCTTACTGAGCTTGAGAGACTCAGATGTGTCCTAAGTGACAGAGGTCCCTCCAGCTCAACTTTGAAGAGCATCTCCCAGGTAAAGCCAAGTTTTAGGGGTCAGTGAAAATTGCAGCAACCTGGGCAGCCAGATGTGGGGGCGGGGGGCGGGTTAGGGCTCTGAGATACTCGAGGGTCTCCAGGACCATCTGTCAGGGGTGGGAGGAAGGCCATCTGTGTCCACATCTCAAGAGCAGGCATACTGATTCTGTACCTTTCACCTGTAGCAGAGGCTACTAATAGCCTTGTTTCCTCTTAAGCCTGAGATCTTCTCTCCACCTTTTACACTGGGCTTGTGGCCTAAAGACTACATCCTCCCTTGCAGTTGGCCAAGGTATAGTTGATGAGCTACAGGGAGTGGTTTGTGCTGATGCTGGGAACATTCTCGAAGGAAGGGAGTTTTCTCCTTCTTTGTGGCTGGAATGCAGATATGATGACCAGAACCACAGCAACACTTTTGGTCTCTGAGGAACAGGGCAGTGGTCCTAAGCATTTTGGCTTCAGAACCCCTTTTAGGCTCTTAAACACTCTAAAAAGCTTTCACCTATGTAGGTTATACTCCTTGATATTGCAGTATTTAAAATTAAAACAGAAAAGATAAAAACACAAGTGTACACAAGCACATATTCCATTAGTCTTCAGAGTAATAGTATCATCACATATCATATGGCCTCCAGAATCCCCGCCCTTGAGAGAATGAGAGTAAACAGGCACGTAACATCTCAGTATCACTTAAGAATAGTTCTTGCCTCAGAGATCTCCTGAAAGGGTCTCAGGGTCCTCCCCAGGGGATGGCAGAGCAGTGAACTAGAAGTGTCCAAGTCTTGGAGGAGTTTGTGGAGTGAGTGACCACTGTATCTGATGTAGATACTCAACTTTCACACTTCATGGAGAAAAATGAACTCAGTCTCCTCCCTCACTGAGGATGCTGATCCTTGGGGGGACATTCTCCCCGGGGGTTTAGTGGGGTGTCCTCGGGGCTTCCCTGGTGGCTCAGACAGGAAAGAACCTGCCTGCAGTGTGGGAGGCCCGGGCTTGATCCCGGGGGCAGGAAAATCCCTTGGAGAAGGGAATGGCTACCCACTCTGGCATTCTTGCCTGGAGAACCCCGTGGACAGAGGAGGCGGGCGGGCTGCAGCCCGTGGGGTCGCCCAGAGTTGGACACGACTGAGTGACCGACGCTCTCACTTTCCCTCTGACTCTGGTCCGCGTCATCTGATCTTCCTCTTCCCAGAGGCTGAAAGTAACACTTGCATTCTCAGGCAATTGTAGTAAGTTTGTGTAAACTCAAAACGTTTTCAGGAAAGCATTCCTCTTTCTCCTTCATCACTGTTAAATCAAAGATGTCATCCAAGCTTTAGTCTACACAATGAAGGGCAATGTCAGTGAAAAGTCTGGACCACCACATTGTAAATGTTGTTCCTGAATATGAAGCACAGGGCAGGTCAGAATTGACGTGGGTCTCCCCGACACCCCAGTGAGATGTGTGTTATTATCCCCACTCTGCAGACGAGGAAGCTGAAGCGGGAGGCTGAAGGAACTTGCCAATTATTCTAATATCATGTTTTCCATTTTCAAAGCCTCCTGGTCCATTAATTAGCACATCCACTCAATAAGCCTATAAGGTCGCTAAGCGCACTTCGTACACACCTCCTGGCATCCCTAAGCCCTTTATGGATCCTAAGCTCATTACTATTCTTCCAACACCCCCCGAAGATGTTGTGTGTGTGGAAGACAGAACAGGTGTGTGGAGGAGGGACTGACTTCCTCAAATTCGAATGCCCTTGGGACTTCCCTGGTAGTCCAGTGGCTAAAACTCTGGGCTCCCAATGCAGGGGGCCCAGGTTCGATCCCTGGTCAGGGAACTAGATCCCACATGCCTCAACTAAGACTCAGCGCAACCAAATAAATAAATATATATTTAAAAAAAAAAAAAAAAAAATTCGAATGCCCAGCTGGGACGCTTTCCCCTCATGCCTCCTATGGTGTCAGTGATATTCAGAGCAGAGTTCACTGCAGGAACGTCCTCCGGGATGTGGCTCAGGAAAAGGTCCGTGGAGCGTGGCTGCCGGCCCAGCCAGCTTCCTGCTGTGCCCTGTGTCCCCTGGAAGCTCCCTTTCTGAACAGCGGCAGGACCGCTCAGCGGCCCCCGCCTCTCCGCCGGCCGACACAGCCCAGCAGGAACGGGAGCTCTGAAGTTGTGTCCACTCTTCTGTTGGCCCCAGACGGCTGGGAGGAGGACTGCCTACCAACCAGGGCCGCGTCCTGACCCCAGACACGGCGTGACTCAGGTTACGGCACACTGCCGCGGGAGGCGCGTGTTCTCAGCCCCACGCGCTCGCTCATGCGATCATGCTGGGGGAGGAAGCAGAAAGCTTGCAGGGGGCCTGGATGGCATTCACAGAACATCCTATAAGTCTGTAATAAAGAAAGTGTAAGGTAAAGACAGCAGAAGTGGTCACATTAAAAGGGAAAATGAACAAAATAAGCTAACATAACTTGGCAGACTATTAACTATTTTTTAAAAAGAGTTTTGATTTTTTTCCCCCGTATCCCTACTCCACAGATAATTTCAGTCAGGCGAGAATTATTACTGAAGGATGAGCAAAGATAAACTTAGCATTTTGGCTTAAAATTACACATAGAATTGACTTGTTTTCAACGTGACATTAATATAAATAGCATCATTTTTGCTCATGTTTTTTTTTTTCTCATTCCTTCTCCTCTTTCTAATTACAGATATTATTCACAGGCAAAAGGAAAAAAAACAACTATACCGATCACAATCACAACCCACAAGCATTATAGTAATTCACAATTGCCACAACTCTCAGTGATACATCAGTAGTTATATTAACACTTCATGACTGGCTTGGAATCCATACAAATTCACTAAGATGAGAAACTGCTGCGTTCCCTACCATTACAGCTGCCTCCACCACCAACAACAGTGTGTGTGTGTGTGTGTGTGTGTGTGTGTGTGCACGTGAGTGCGCACCTGCATGCACAAGTGCGACACCATGGACGTAGCCCACCAGGCTCCTCTGTCCTTGGGATTCTCCAGGAAAGAATACCGGAGTGGGTGGCCATTTCCTTCTCCAGGGGATCTTCCCCACTCAGGAATCGAACCCGGGTCTCCTGCACTGCAGGCAGATCCTTTACCAGCTGAGCTAAGTGGGTTGCTATTCCCTCTTCCAGAGGGTCTCCCTGACCCAGGGTTGAACTCACCTCTCTCGTGTCTCCTGCACTGGCCGGCGGGTTCTTTACCTACTGTGCCACCTGGGAAGCCCATTAGACATCCAGTTTATTATAAGTAACCAAGTAATTGGTGACCCGTAAAGTAATAATTAAAAGGTCTGGAATGCCTGCCCTAGACCGGGGCCCCTAAAGTGTGGCCCCCAATCTGATGTCAGTTCATGAACTATTATTAACTCTTCTGATGAGGTAAGCACAGAAACTGAGAGGGAACACTGAGAGACTTCACAGCCACTTAATGTTGCCAAGACGGCCAAACAGAAGGTCAGCGGGCCGTCTCGCTAACCCGTGTACAGACGCTTCTGGAACTGCTCAGCTCGCAGTGAGCCCCGGTGCTGACAGCTGTCTGCTGGGCTTGTGCAGCAGGACCACGCGCTAAAAGCCAAAGCAAAACAGGGAAACAAAGCCAGTCACAGCGCGTTTGAGAAGCACCACCGTCGCCTGCTTTAATTACGGGGCCACCTGGTCATTGGTCATTGATCACTGGTCATTGATCTCTCGAGATGAGGATTGTTGCTGCTGGACGGATGTGGGTGGAGAAGTTTGAATTCTTAATTTAAAAACCCTGCGGGGTGAACAAGTCTTTCCAAGCTGGAAAGTGGGCATGTGGGGAGACTTGGAGCTGGTGGGGAGGAGTGGAATGTGAGCCTCTTGCCCTGGAGGTGTCAGGTCAGCAACTAGAAGGGTGTAGACTCCGTCCTCTGTGTTAAACCCTGGTGGTTCAGTCAGTAAAGAGTCTGTCTGCAATGCAAGACACCCAGATTCGATTCCTGGGTCAGGAAGGTCCCCTAGAGAAGGGAATGGCAACCCACTCCAGTATTCCTGCCTGGAGAATTCCATGGACAGAGGAGCCAGGCGGGCTATGGTCCACGGGGTCACAAAGAGTCAGACACGACTGAGCGACTAGCACTCTCGCTGGTCTAAAGCAAGGATCTGCTGAACCCTAAGAGTGAACAAGTCCTTTAATTTCTTGGCTTCACCCAGATTTCCAGCTTCTCATTTCTGGGAATATCTATGCAGGACAAAGACTCTTCCTTACGGAACACGTTTCAGGCTCTGTATTTGATAGAAGAGTAGGCTGAGTCAGACCTTTTGCCGCTGAGTTACTTGAGACCACCCATAACTGGTTTCTTTCTCTAGAACAAGTATCAGAGGTGCTTAATGATGACTTTGGTGGTGGAGGTGGGCAGGGAGGATCCCCGTCTTCCTTGATGTTTAGTTGCTAAGTTGTGTCTGATTCTTTGTGACCCCATGGACTGTAGTCTGCCAGGCTCCTCTGTCCATGGGATTCTCCAGGCAAGAATACTGGGGTGGGTTGCCACGCCCTTCTCCAGGGGATCTTCCTGAATGAGGGATCAAACCAAAGTCTCTCGCCTTGCAGGTGGATTCTTTACTACAGAGCCTCCTTGGAAGCAGCAAAATGGGGGCAGGAGAAGACGCTCATCTTCCCGACCCCCATCTTTCTTTGATTTTTTCCTAGGCTTACATTTTTAAAGGTGAGTTTGTGCCCATATAGTCCCTGGGTGTCCAGAAACTGACCGAATCTGGAGGTGTGGTACCCGGAGCCAATCGCCACCCCTTCACTTGGCCTCCTCCATTGCCCTCGGGTCTTCTAACAACCACATTGAACTCAAACGTCCAAGAAAGAAATATTCTAAACCACTGTTCAGAACAGTATGCCTGTAATTAGGAAAAGATTTTTGATTCTTAAACTGCAAATCCAACACATGTGCAGTGCACGGAGGAGCAGACCAAAGAAAGCTGAGCTCTTGAGACCCTGCATCTTTGAAAGTGTGAAGATTTCTGGGGAAACGTGCCTGCTGTGGGGACCTCCAATATTTGCTGGACATGGACTGACAGTCACTTCAGAGTGAGAAGAGCCATCTGAGAAAGTGGACTGCGGCCAGAGGACCAGTGCTGCTTCGCTCTTTAACAAGTTCCAGTGTTCTTGCCCGGTGGGGCCCCTGGACAGAGGGGCCTTGCAGGCCACAGTCCGTGAGGCCCCAAGAGTCGCACACGGCTTCGTGACTACACCAGACAGAGTGTTTGTGAAAGAACAAACGTCCCTCGGTTTGGAATCCTAATGGAAAGAATAAAACTCAAGACTCCCCTTGTTGGAAAAGTCTGGATTCGGCTCTGCTTAAAGGTGGCTATGACCCCGGAGACAGTAGCTCAGTGACCTTCAGTTTAAACTCCCAGAATAACTAACTTTAGATTACGGATACGCCTGCTGATTGATTCAGATAAGGTTAATTTAAAATGCTTTTCCTAAACACTCTCTGTATTGAAGTGAAGTTGGCCAGACTCGTTGCCGGAACAGCGCTCCGGTGTCTGGACGACAGAGCTCTCTGTCCTCCTCCTCCCGCCCCTTTTCTGCTCTTCCGGCTTCTTTATCCCAGCCTTCTAGTTTTCCTTCCCTCCCTTCCTTGCTTTCAGGGTTCCCTCCCCTCCCTTCTGTTTCACGTCTGTCTGTCTGTCCGTCTGTCTTCCCTTCGCCCGCCCTCCCTCCCTCTCCTCTTTCCCCATCTTTGCTTCTGCCTTCCCATGGTTTCTCTCTGTCTCTTATACACATCTCTCCCTCTCCTCTTTCCCCATCTTTGCTTCTGCCTTCCCATGGTTTCTCCGTTTAAGAACCCTTCCTTCCTTCTTGCTTCCGTCTTTCCTCTTTCCTTCCCCTCTGTCTCTTTCCTTCCTGCCTCTCTTGGAAAGAATCTTTCTTTCTCACCTTCCTTCGTCCTCCTGTTTCTTTCTCACATCTCTTCCTTTCTTCCCAATTGTCTTCCTCTCATTCTCTTCCCTTGTTTAATTAAAAGAAAATTCTAGGTATGTGGCCACGCCTCTTTTTCCAGATTATCTCCATCCATCTCATTAACATCCATCCATACTTATTAACTCTCAGCTCTGAAAATGGAACACAGAAAGTCTGCAATCATTTTTACATCTAAGGCCATGAAATGTCTTGATAGCACAGAGCTTGGTACAATGAGTACAAATGTCCAACTTTGCCCTACGAGTGTTTTCTTCAAAAAGTTGTTCTGTGCAAGTGTCTTGAAAAGCTCAGAAGAATCAAATCCTCATTAATAGAAGCCCATTGTATTTGGGGTGTCAGAATATGTTTCAGAAAAGCCACAAGTCCCCGCACCCAGGTGGCCTCAGTATCAGTAATCTAGCATCGCGTCTTCTGTGTGTCGTTTCTTAACATAACAAACTACCACTGACGACTTTCAGCAAATACATCGTGGCAAAGGATTACTCTCCTCAGAGGAAGACTTTGAAAAGGATATGCTAATTTCTAGGGAGCAAGAAAACATCAAAACAGTGCCAGCAAATAGCCACGGGACTTTTATGTCTTAATATCCTTTAGAAGTGCTTTATCTCCGAGCGCAACGTGCATCATAGTATAAACAGGAAATGAAACAGTCGCAGCATCAAAGAAGCACTGGCCGTGGCTGTAATTTCAGATCAGGTTTAATAAAGGTTATCTACAGAAGGCTGATCAAACCTAAGGGTGCATGTTTTAAAGACCCATGTGATAATTTCCATTTAAGGCGCTCCATCCAGGAGATCCGACCGCATCCCATGCCTCCTGCTGACTCTCTGTACCTTCTTTCCAACCGGACCCCTTCGTTAGTTGCAGGGCTGTTTTGATGTCCTAATTTCAGAGGCTTCTCATTTGGAGGTGATCAGTTTATCAGAAGTTGACCTACTTTCATGCAGGCCCTGATTTCAAATACGTGTGTATAAACACAAGAATCCAAAACGGATCAGCACTTGGAAAGGCGCCCAGCCATTACACCCAGGGTTGCAGCTGAGCCAAGGTGAGTTTACCCGCCTGTGGAAGCACCTGAGGCCTCCAAGAGTGTCCGCTCAGCCAAGGCCTGCAACTTAGGGCAGATCAGCTCACGGCTTTTCACCAGTGTGTGAACTTGGGAGCGACTCCACGGAATGGTCCATCTACTTATTATTAAGAAGCGCAGCCTTCAAGTTTCCGATATGGGTACCAAAAATGGCTCTTGGTATTTCTGAGTTGAAAAGTGACCGAGAAAGGAACCCAGTCTTCTCTCTGCTGGGCACTGAATAGATGGGGTTTGACAGTCTTGAGCTGGAGAGGTTCTGACAGCAGAAGGCAGGTTCTTCCTGGGCAAACCCAGGCTGGTGCTGGGGGCCACTGACTCTGGGGGCACTGCCTGCACGGGGCCTGGCATCAAGGTCCACACCCCTCTTCTCCCAGCTGAGAGAGGACCACTCCCAGACTCTGCAAGCCACCTGACAATGTCTGCGTCCCTCCTTCTCACCAGAGGAGGAGGGGTCAGCGAGGGGAGGAGTCCACCGCCCAGCCACTGGGCCTGGCTCCTCCGGGGCCCAAAGGGGTCACTTTCATCAGTGACCTTAAGCTGATTTTTCAGCAAAATTCCCTTTCCCTGGCCAGCTTCTGCCTGGCCTGCTCCATGGTGGGGGTGGGGTTAGGTCGGGGAGCGTCCGCTGGGGGCCTGTGCAGTTTGAACTGCATGCCCATCCCCAGTACCCCAGTCCATCGGCTCCCAGCCCCTCCAGTGAGAAATCTTGCTTTTCCCCAGGCTTTGACCCCAGCCCCTCCGCCGACCCCAGACAGAAGTGGGGAGGGGGCCTCTGGCACGTCGCCCATGACCATCCATCTCGCCCGTCAGGCCAGGCTGGATCCTCACGCCCCTGCCCCCCAGCTGTTGCTGTGACAGGCCGCGGGGGTCCAGGCGCCGGGGCGGGAGGGTCAGCGCCCAGCTGGGGCGATGCCATATGCCAGGGCTGCACTCGGGGCGGAATCCACCAGCAGTTGCCTGCCGAGCTCCTCCAGCTCTTTGTGGAAGCAGCTGGGGGGCGGAGGGTGTCCCGGGCTTTGTTGATGGGAGCAGGCCGTTTTCATCTCTCCTCGGGCCTCCAGCCCCCAGAAGAGACCCGACGACCCAGCCAGGAGCCCTGCATGGCCGAGCCCAGGCTACGGGCGAGCTGAACCGCACAGCTGAGCCTCCAGTCCCCAGGAGGGTCCACAAGACCCCTGCGCACCCCCCGGACCCCATTTCCAGCCCCCACCAGCAAAGCTCCAACTTGACACATTCCCACAAGGCCAGGAACCCAGCCCATCCGAATTCCAGACCTGCCCTGTTGTCTCTCCACCCTTCTATTCTGTGTGTAGGAATCTGATAAAACACCAGCTCTGTCCCTCCCACAGACAATGCGGGCTGCCCTGTCCATTCAGGATAGCAGATCAAAGGCGGCAAGGACAGAGAGAGGCATAAACATCCATCTCAACCCCCCAAGACCTTTATCCCTCGATCTGAACCCCACCCACTGCAGGCCAAGGAGTACAGGCATTGTGTGCACACTTGGGGGTGGCCTTTGGGATCAGTGTCCTTCCCATCTGAGAAAGCCAGCCATGGGAAAAGTTCTAGAAAGCCAGCAATGGTCAATGTCCATTCGTAAAGGCTTGCCTGTAACTGGAGGTGAGCTTTTCGCTTTTTCTTTCCTTGCACGCTTCCTGGACAGTTCAGCGATAAGAACCTGCCTGCCAACGCAGCAGACTCGAGTTCTGTCCCCGGGTGGGGAAGACCCCCTGGAGGAGGACATGGCAACCCACTCCAGCGTTCTTGCCTGGGAGATCCCACAGACAGAGGAGCCTGGCGGGTGGGCTACAGTGCCTGGGTCACACACGCTCCTACACCCCTGAGCGTGCGCGCGCACCGTTTACGCGCTGCGGAAGGCACGACTCCTGTCTTGTAGACCTCAGAGGGTCGCTCTGAAGATGAAGTTGTCCAAAATTACAATGGCAGGAGCTTCCCGGTGGAGCAGTGCTTAGGACTCGAGGCTTTCGCTGCCGGGGCCTGGGTTCAGTCCCTGGTCTCACAAGCTTCGCTGGGCCGACAGAAACAGTCCCTGGGCGCACGGTGCGGACCAGGCGGCGCTCGCGCGTCTGCTTCTCTTGCTGCATCCTCTCAGCCGCAGGGCAGGGCAGGTGCTCCCGTGCTTACACTTTGAGAATGAAGACACTAAGGCACAGAGGAGCCTAGTGAGTTGTCCAAGGTCACACAGCACCCCGGTGGCAGCTGAGAGTTGAACCCAGACAAACACGCTTCCATAGCAAATTGCAGAATGGAAGGACAAGTTAAAAAAAAAAAATCGAAACCCGTGCTGAGTGCTGTCTAATACAGGAGCCTCAGTCCTACGGGGACAGCAGGCAGAATATTTCCTCCGATTGCTGCACAGGCTTTCAGCAGACAGCACTGAGGAGGCAGCTGGTGTGAAATGTTTTTAGCAATGCAGTCGTTTTTCTTAAAAAAAAAAATCGAAACCCGTGCTGAGTGCTGTCTAATACAGGAGCCTCAGTCCTACGGGGACAGCAGGCAGAATATTTCCTCCGATTGCTGCACAGGCTTTCAGCAGACAGCACTGAGGAGGCAGCTGGTGTGAAATGTTTTTAGCAATGCAGTCGTTTTTCTCTAATAAAATCTTGCATTAACCTTCAATGTATCCAATGAAGAAAAGTGCCATTTGAATAAAATTAGTATATTTTATACAGTCAAATTAATAGCATGATTATTATGCATCACACGCCAGCATGCAATGGTCTCATTACGCCAGTGAGAATGACTGTGTTTCTATGTCATTTACCTTCTACCATTTTCATTGTAAAATATCACACACGGACACTCGAAAGATCGAAGAATGTGAGTGTACGTACAGTTCATCGAATGTTGACAAAATAGACACCCATGTAGCCACCACCCAGGTCAAGAACTTGAGCTTGCTGGGAGTCGAGACACCTCCGCCCCTTTCCAATCACACCCTCTCTGTCGCCTAGAATTTACCGTCATGCAGCTGTTTCAGTGGATGAAAACAGTACTAAACTGAGAGTTACAGGTATGAGATCGGCTCATGGATTAAGACTGATTTCTACATTTTTAATCAGTTGGAAAAAACCAGAAGAAGAACAAATGACACGTGAAAATACTATTTTGGAAATATGTTTGGGATTTTCTGTAGCACTGTATGGAAAAACTTGAATGAACTTTTTGACCAACCCCGTATATGAAATTCAAATGTCAGGGCCCACAAATAAAGCTTTATTAGCACAGAAACATGCTGCTGCTGCTGCTTTTTATTTTCTGGGGCTGCTTTTGTGCTGCATGGCAGAGCTGAGTAATTGTGGCAGAAGTTGCATGTCCCGCAAAACCAAGAAGATCTATGACCTGGCCTCACAGGGAAAGTTTGCCTATCTGTGATCTAGACGACAGTTCATTCATAAGGCAGCCTCAGTCACCAACGTGTCAGTGATTTCCATAGTTTTGTCTTGGTTTTGCAGTAACACAAAAGTTTACACAGATAAGAGGTTGATAGAAACTTGCTTTTTCACTCAATTCCCCTTGCAGTTTCAGAATACTCTATTGTTTCTACTTGAACTCTTTCATTTATTTAAGGAAAGAATGACACAAATATTATATAAGTTATTTGAGAGACTAGAGGAGGAAGGAAATTCCCAGCTCATTTTTGAGGCAGGCATAACCTTAATGCCAAAACTTGACAGAGATTTTATTTAAAAAAAATTTTTATAGTTATTTCTCATACAGGTCAATACAAGAAATCCTCTTCCAATACTAGCAAATAAAATCCAGACACGCATAACAGGTGTAATGCATGTTGACCAACTCTGGTTTGTCCAGGATTGCAGTTCAACATTTGAAAACTAATTACTATAATTCACTCTATTAATAGAATGAAGGAAAATTTACACAAATCTTTTCAATAGATGCAGAAAAAGCACTCGACAAAGCTGAAACGCATCAGCACTTTTAACCAGAATACTTTTTTTTTAATTGGAGTGTAATCAATTTACAGTGTTGTTTTAGTTTCTGTACAACGAAGCGAATCAGCTGTATGTACACATATATCTCCTCCTTCCTGAGCTCCCCTCTCCCTGCAGGTCATCATGGAGCCCCGGGCTGGGCTCCCCGGGCTGTCGTGCCAGCCTCCTGGGCTGAGCTCCCGGGCTGTCACACCAGCTTCCTGGGCTGAACTGCCCAGGCTGAGCTCCCCGGGCTGGGCTCCCCGGCTGTTTCGCCGGCCTCCTGCCGGCCACTACTCCACACGCGGCAGTGCGTGTGCCCATGCTCGCCTCTCAGTTCGCCCCACCCTCTCCTTCCCGCTGCATCCGCAAATAGTCCTTGATTAAACTGAAGACTCAAACAAGAAGCAGTTGGAATTTTATTTCCAATTTGAAGGACATACAAGATCTAGCCTTGGCTTCCATTCTTTGTCATAGATACAGATGCGAGAGAGGAAACAGTCTCAACTTTGAATAGGTATAAAAAAACCCATAGTACAATATTGTCAGGATGACACGTTAGAAGTTTACTTACTATTGTGCAACTGAAAACAAGTAAATACCAAGTAAACACATGTTGGCAGCAGCTGTGCCCACGTCCCGCCTCTGTTTGCAGCAGTTCTGCACAGCTTTGTGTGAGCGATTTGCCAGGCCTGAATTTAGAAGAAGACCAGCTCATCCGTTCTAATCAACGACGCATTGACAAGAAGTTCAAATATAGGCCCAGGAACAATAAGCTCACACACTGCTGGTGGTCTCTGGCAGGTTGCAATTTGGAAGAGTATGCCCGTGAGCAGCCTGTTGGTTTTAAGTTTTTAAACTAGTCCTAATTTTTAAAAGTTGAGATTGCATTAAACGGTTGGGGAACACTCACTCACTCACTCACTTACACTCCACTATAGTGTTCCTAGGATTCAGGGAAGGGATGGGACTTGTTAATGATTCTCAGGCAGTGATTTGCAAAAAGTACAAGGGTGGAGGTGGGTCTGCCCATCAGAACTGAGGAGGGAGATGTTACAGTCCTAACATGGTGAAAAAGTTGCCTTGAAACTCAACATTCAGAAAACGAAGATTATGGCATCTATCCCATCACTACATGGCAAATAGATGAGGCAACAGTGGAAACAGTGAGAGACTTCATTTTGGGGGCTTCAAAATCACTGCAGATGGTGACTGCAGCCATGAAACTAAAAGACACTTGCTCCTTGGAAGAAAAGCTATGACCACCCTAGACAGCATATTAAAAAGTAGACATGACTTTGCCAACAAAGGTCCATCTAGTCAAGGCTGTGGTTTTTCCAGTGGTCATGTATGGCTATAGAGTTGGAGTGTAAAGAAAGCAGACTTCCAAAGAATCGATGCTTTTGAGCTGTGGTGTTGGAGAAGACTCTTGAGAGTGCAAATAGATGAGGCAACAGTGGAAACAGTGAGAGACTTCATTTTGGGGGCTTCAAAATCACTGCAGATGGTGACTGCAGCCATGAAACTAAAAGACACTTGCTCCTTGGAAGAAAAGCTATGACCACCCTAGACAGCATATTAAAAAGTAGACATGACTTTGCCAACAAAGGTCCATCTAGTCAAGGCTGTGGTTTTTCCAGTGGTCATGTATGGCTATAGAGTTGGAGTGTAAAGAAAGCAGACTTCCAAAGAATCGATGCTTTTGAGCTGTGGTGTTGGAGAAGACTCTTGAGAGTCCCTTGGACTGCAAGGAGATCCAACCAGTCCATCCTAAAGGAGATCAGCCCTGAATGTTCATTGAAAGGACTGATGCTGAAGCTGAAACTCCAATACTTTGGCTGCCTGATGTGAAGAACTGACTCACTGGAAGAGACCCTTATGCTGGAAAAGATTAAAGGCGGGAGAAGAGGACGACAGAGGATGAGATGGTTAGATGGCATCACCAACTCAGTGGACATGAGTTTGGGTAAACTCCGGGAGTTGGTGATGGACAGGGAGGCCTGGCATGCTGCGATTCAGGGGTCACAAAGAGTCAGACACGACTGAGCGACTGAACTGAACACGGATGACATAGAGTCAAGTCCAACAGAGCCTTGGCTGTTGAGGGAGAAGAGGGTGGGACCACGGAGAAAGCAGCATGAAGACATATACACCAACTTATGCAAAACAGTGGGGATTTGCTGTGAACAGTGAGATCAAACCGAGGCTCTGTGACAGCCTAGAGGCATGGGATGGAGTGGGAGGGGGGAGCGAGTGTCCGGAGGGAGGGGACGCGTGTGTACTATGGCTGATCCACATTGATGTATGCAGACGGCGTCCTGGCAGGGAGCCTTCCCCGGAGCCTGACCCTCATCTTGGACTTCCAGCCCCAGAACTGCGAGAGAGCCGTTGCTGTTGTTCATCAGTCAGCCCCGGTGATTTGTCGGCAGCCCACACTGAGGCAGGCGTCATCGGTGGATAGGGGGCTCTCGTGTATCCTCTGTTCATGGGAATTTCCAGGCAAGCATTCTGGAGGAGGTGGCCATTCCCTTCTGCAGGGGATCTTCCCGACCCAGGGGCTGAAGCCAGGTATTCTGCATTACAGGTGGATTCTCTGCTGTCTGAGCCACCAGGGAAGCCCATGAGTTCTGGAATGAACAGCAAAGCGTGTTTCGGCAGTGGCTGCCATCTGACGGCCTGTCTCTTATACACATCTAGATGTGTATAAGAGACAGGGCGATCCCGGCGGGGCAGGGAGTCACTCTGCAGCACCGATGGAGCGCACATCGCGGCCTCGAGCCTGAGGTGCAGCTGGCGAACCGGGATGCACAGGCTTGTCTAGGCGTGCGCTGCGTGGATCTCGGAGACGGAGGAGTTTAGGGGAGGTGGAGAGACGGGGCGGGGGTCGGGGGAGGGGTGGCGCTAATCAGCAAACTCTAGATTGTTGAGCTCGAAGGCACGGGGGTCTCCTGGGGCATCACAGACCACCGCGGGGACTGCCTCCCTCCAGGGTGCACACCCTCCCGGAGCCAGACCCCGCTCGCAGCCCCGGGCGAGGGCCGGCACAGAGCATGTGCGCCTCGGGTGCCAGATTTTCTGATATTTCAAGAGCAGCCAGAAATCTGGAGTTTCGTTTGAAATCTCCCCCATCTGAAATGTTGGAAACGAATTCAAAATGTTTTGGATACTACGCGAGCCAAATAACCCACATCTGCGGGCCAGACGCAGCCCTGGAGTGCCCGCTTGCAGAGGCCGACGCCGGAGGGAAGCCGAGCCGCCCCAGGCACGGTCGGTGACGGCCCGAAGTCGCTGGTCAGTGGCAGAGCCAGGGCTGGAGCCCCTCGCCGCCGGGGCTGTTATAGTCTTCGTCAACTGTGCTTGGAAAAGAGTCACCCAGTGCCTGAACCGGGATGGGCCAACTGCAGCCCACGGGCGGAGCCAGCTGGCCGGCTGTTTTTGTAAATAAAGCTTTATTGGAACACAGCCAGGCACATTTGTTTGCATATCGTCAGGGGCTGCTTTCCCACTGCCCGCTGCCGCGGCAGAACTGAGTTGCTGGGGCAGAGACCACGTAGCCCACAAAGCTGCAAAGACTGACTCTCTGATCCTTTGCTGGGAAGGGGTGCCAGTCCCTGCCCTCGACCCTTGACCCTGGCAGATGCCCTGTTTCTTGTTGCAGCTCTTCGTGAGACATCCGGATGGCCGAGCTGTGACTCAGG
Organism: Cephalophus harveyi; assembly: GCA_006410635.1. NCBI lineage: Eukaryota > Metazoa > Chordata > Mammalia > Artiodactyla > Bovidae > Cephalophus > Cephalophus harveyi. The sequence goes on along the minus strand of SJYT01013210.1, from coordinate 56,493 downwards.
AGCTCGCCTGAATCCTGCTTGTGATGCTGGCCGCCTAGGGGTGGGGTCCCGGGAGGGTGGGGACCGAGCCCAGCCTCCGAAGCTTATCTCATCCTCTGGGAGTTCTTCCCGTAAAAAGATGATAGAGGAAGACCCTCCGGCCACCACGGCCAGCAGCACCACCACCAACTTCTCTTTGTGGAAAAGAGCCTTGAAAGGAGAAAGGAATTTACTGGAATTCAGAGAGAAGGAAATGACAACCCACTCCAGTGTTCTTGCCTGGAGAATCCCAGGGACAGGGGAGCCTCGTGGGCTTCCGTCTATGGGGTCGCACAGAGTCAGACATGACTGAAGCGACTTAGCAGCAGCAGCAGCAAGGATGTGAAGGTTCTTACAAGTAAATAGATAAATTTTAGATAAATGGTTGAAAGTTGGAAATAGCTGTGGCCAGGACACGTATACATGCCCGTGCACACACACACATATAGACACCTCTTTGGAAATCAGAAAGTGTGACTTGTATTTTCAGAGGTCGCTCCAGGCAGCAGAAACATCACCCGTGCAATGAATGAGGCAGCTCTGACGTGTTTGGCAAGGCTGATAATCCACACGAGACCTTGGACTTCCCCGGCAGTCCAGTGGTTAAGACGTGCTTCCAGTGCCGGGGGCAAAGGTTTGAACCCTGGTTGGGGGACTAAAATTCCATACGCAGCGTGGAAAAAAAAATTTTTTTAATGTTTTTTAATTAAAAACAAGAAAAACAAGAGTCACGACTCTCTCTGGAACTTGGTGTCCGGAACACCCTGGGGCGCAGGCAGAGGAGCCTGTGGCCCAGCTTCAGGCCTTTGTTCTCAGCTCCTCCTGGAGACTGCAGGCCTCGCTGGTCCGATGGAGAGGGAGGCAGACGACCCGGGGTGCTCAGCTCCGCCTCCCAGGTTCCCCTCCGCCACCGGGATGGCAGGGGCGTGGCCTTTGCTGCCTTCTCGGCCCCAAGGAGGCTCTTAGCCAAGGCAGGCGGGGGTCTCGCAGTGGGTGGGGGTGTCCAGTGCGGGAAGGTCGATTAGCAAGCTGGTCGTGGCCCCCAAGCCTGGCCTCTGCTTCTAATCCAGCTTTCGTCAGATGCTCTCCAGCTCCCTGACTTGTCTGTCTGTCTCTCTCTCCATTTGGAACTTGGGAAAGAGAAAGAGGTGTTATTTATTCAAAGCAACTGGTGGTAAGACAGCATGCAGCTATTTTTACAATGCATTTTATAGGGCGATTATCTGTTACCGCGAAAGTCGTGTGTTCGGGGATTTTGATGTTCCCCACTCAAACGTCAGGCCATTCCTCTCCTCACTTGGGCTCCAGAATCTTCTGGGACCTGTTTGCTGTCAAAGCAGGATGAGAAGCCCAGCCCACTGGCTGTTTATCATCTACCCAGGAGTCAGAGGATGATCAGTAAGTGTGTTTGAATACATGACTGAACAAAGCTCCGCAGAGTTGCTTGGTACTTTGTGGAGTACAGGCTAACATATGTGTAACTTCTTAAACTCAGCGGATCGATGGGTCAGGCATCTGCTGTGTGTGATTTGAACCCCAAAACAGCCACCACCGTGCCTTCTCTGATGGCTCAGCGGGTAAAGAATCCCCTGCTCTACAGGAGACACAGATGTGGGCTCAGTCCCTGGGTCGGGAAGACCCTCTGGAGGAGGAAAATGGCAACCCACTCAGTGTTTTTGCCTGAACAATCCCATGGACAGAGGAGCCTGGCAGGCTACAGTCCAAAGTGTTGCAAAGAGTCAGACACAACTAAGTGACTAAGCAGAAATATGTTAATATCTATATGCACACAAAACTGAAAACACAGAGTGTGTTTTCCTAATTTTTAAGTTTAACTCGTGTTAAACCAACGCATGTACACACAGCCACCATTGCATGTTTTATAAGCAAGTTCCTTGTGAGCAAAGAAAGAGTTTCTCAGGTCTCACTAGCCAAGAAGTGAGACTAGATAACCTCGAAGGATAGGCATGAAGGTGAACAACTAGAAAAAAATGTACCTTAAAATACCTACAGATCCCTTGGACGTCAAGTCTTCTTGTGACTAAAGGGCCATTGTTCTCTTGGAATCAAATTGTTAAAGTTCTAAGAAGCCACTACAATGCCTGGGAATTCTGGTGCTGATCATTCAAAAAGTCATTTCCTGGCTTTTCATTCTAAGATGAACTGGAAGCAGAGGTAAAAGGCCTCACTGGAAGGACGTCTCTTGTGTGCGCACACGCATATTTACATTTAGAGGAGAAAGGAGTGACAGAGGACGAAATGGTTGGATGGCATCACCGACTCAGTGGACATGACTCTGAACAAACTTGGGAGATGGTGAAGGACAGGGAGGCCTGGCGCACTGCAGTCCATGGGGTCACAAAGAGCTGGACATGCCTGAACGACTGCACAACAACGATAGAGAGACAGGTAGAACTTCCATTTTAATTTTTCAGAGCACGAATCAACTGACAAAAAGGGTGATGACCAGGACTTTTCTGGATGGCCAAAAAGTGGGACGCGTTAAAATTGTGGAGAAATGTTCGCAGCTGACTGCAGGTGCGTGAACTAGTTCGGTCTGCCAGGAGAACAAATTAGCGATGTAGAGCAAGAGCTCTTAATATGTGCAAACGACTGGACCCAGGAGCGTGTGTTCCGGGCTCTAGAGTGAGGAAAGGGAGAGATGGGCATGCAGAAGTATCCACTGCTGCTTTCTTTGTACTTAAAGGCACTGGCCTAAGCGTCCAGCAGCAGAAAGGCAGCTACATAAACACAATGAACCTCACTTGTTTCACGGGGGCCGCTAGGCTACTTGGCAGGAGAAGCAATATAGTGGAGCTGTGAGCATACGGCCTTTCAAGCAGTTTGTTGGGCTTCCCGTCCTACCACTTACCACGTCCGCCCGGCTTACCACTTACTCAGGGTGTAACCTGAGAAAGCCGGCCGTCTACAAGCTGAGGAGAAAGGCCTGGCTGGCCTCAGAAGAGACAAGTCAGCCGACCCTGACCTTGGACTTCCAACCTGCAGACCTGGGAGAAAATAAACTTCTGTTGCTTCATCCGTCCAGTCTGTGGTATTTGTTTCGGCAGCCCTAACAGGGGAATGCAGGCAGGTACCTAAGGATGGGATTTCCAGGTCACAGAGTGTAGGGATGATTAGCTATGGAAATACTGCGGAAATGCACACAAGTTAAACTTAAAGATCAGGAAAAACTATACGCCCTCTTATTTTTTCTATTTTCTGTGTATATAGATACCAGCATACATGTGCCTACTCGCTCAGTCGTGTCTGACTCTTTGCGACCCCATGGACCGTAGCCCACCAGGCTTCCCTGTCCATGGGATTCTCCAGGCACGAACACTGGAGTGGGTGCCATTTCCTTCTCCAGGGGACCTTCCCCACCCGGGGATCGAACCTGCGTTTCCTGTTCTCTTTGCCTGCTGAGCCGTAGAGAAGCCCAATGTCAGCATAGATAGACCTATTTCCAGGTAGAAATAAAGGCAAATATATAATAGTAGAAAATTCATCGGAAAGCTACCCGTGGATAAGTTCCTTCTTCGCGTCTATATTTTATTATTAACACGACTTTGTTGTTTTGTAGCTCAGTCGTGTCCGACCCTTTGCGACCCCATGGACCGCAGCGCGCCAGGCCTCCCTGCCCATCACCAGCTCCGGAGTCCACTCAGACTCACGGCCATCGAGTCGGTGATGCCATCCAGCCGTCTCATCCTCGGTGGCCCCCTTCTCCTCCCACCTTCAATCTTTCCCAGCATCCGGGGCTTTTCCCGTGAGTCAGTTCTTCGCATCAGTGGCTCTTCGCATGGCTTACTTATGTAATATAGAAGCATAAGAGTTATTGCTATCATTCTGATTATAGTAATGATCAAATTGGATTATTGACAGCTGGCATTTTACATTATACTGGCTTCTCTGCTTTCTGATTTTTCTACCATGGGCCTAAGTTATTTTTATAGTCAGAGGAAGGAAATGTTTCCAATAAAGAAAGGAGAAAAGTGTAGAAAGAAATACAGTAACGAGCTATCGGCACTGACCTCTGCGTGTTTGTAGCATGAAAACTGGCAAAGGCTACAGACCGAGTTTATGGTTCTCTGGACTATCTAGACTTAGGGAGTGACGGGAGAAAATGCTAATAATGCAGCTTAAAGTTCAAAGCGTGTTATTTCTGTAATCATTATACTGTGAATAGCACAAACAATTGAGACATAGGATCATTGTTGCCTTTTCTTTATTTCAATTATCTACATTTCTACCTAACACAGTGCCCCTCTGTTCCTGTTATAATGAGAATGGGGGACAGAGAGATTTTTATAAAAAATTAGCCAGAAACTAAATTTAAAGACTTTCGCTCACTCAGTCTCGCTCAGTCGTGTCCGACTCTTTGCGACCCCACGGACTGTAGCCCACCAGGCTTCTCCGTCCATGGGATTTTCCAGGCAAGAGTACTGGAGTGGGTTGACATTTCCTTCATTTACAAAACTAGTAACTTAGTTATGAACCTGTGCTTATATTTATATATTTTCAAGTATGAATTTGGATATTAAAGTTATATAAGGACTATATAAGGAATTTAGAAAATTTTCTAATTTCAGTCTTTGTGCAAAATCCAAAAATTTTCACTAATTAGAATTTTATGCTTGTAACCTGATTCTTTTATTCTTAAATTGGATTCCTATGAATCTCATAAACATTGAAAATTACGTGATCCTATAAAATTATTCCACTTAAATGTTCTAGGCAAACATTTTTGGAGAAATAAAAGTTTCAGCACCTTAAAAGCTAAGAATAAAAGAAAATTAAAGTAAGAATTAAGTAAAAATAATTAGCAGGAAATAACTCACACAGCTCTAAGTTCTAGTTGTTCAGTCACTAAGTCATGTCTGACCCTTCGTGACACCAGGCTTCCCTGTCTTTCACTGTATCCTCTGTTCATGGGAATTTCCAGGCAAGCATTCTGGAGGAGGTGGCCATTCCCTTCTGCAGGGGATCTTCCCGACCCAGGGGCTGAAGCCAGGTATTCTGCATTACAGGTGGATTCTCTGCTGTCTGAGCCACCAGGGAAGCCCATGAGTTCTGGAATGAACAGCAAAGCGTGTTTCGGCAGTGGCTGCCATCTGACGGCTGCGTCACACTGTTCTCTTCTGCGTCCGTGGGCCAGCACTCCCAGCTGCGCGATGAGCACGTTGAGATGCTCACAGACTCCAAGGTGCTCACATGGAGGGAGCGAATCCTAGAACGGAAGACGTCCGCCGGGCAGCGTCCTGCACATGTGAAAGACGCACGGTGGTCTCGGAGGCTGCGCGGGGGAGAGGAGCCGTGGCTGCAGGCCAGCCCAGGATGGGCCAGAGGTGCTGCAGAGGTGCTCCCCAGAGGCTGGGGTGGAGAAGGGGTCTCCTCCCCCCGAGGGGTCCCCCTCCAGGGGACACCCACTGACAGGGCAGGGAGCCGTGACGTGTAATCAGCTAATGTCTGGGGGACACTTTGAAGATGAAAAGTGCCAGGTGGGTATCATCACATCCACTTCTTAAGATGGTATGCGGAATAATAACACAGCTCTCCCCCAGCGGGCCTTTCATCCGTGGATTTCAAAGCACTTAGCGAGCCTTAATTAAGTCTCCCAGCACCTCTAAGAAGTAGGCACTAACAGCCTCTGGCCTGAGATGGAGACGCAGAGGAGAGGAAGTGACCTGCCCAGGCCCTCAGAGGCAGAGACCGCCGTTCTGAAGGCATCCGGGTGGCAGGCAAGCACGCGCTCAGAGGGCCTTCTGCACCGGGCCCCCTGCTGAGCTCGGGGCACCCCCACTAGAGCTGGGCCATCCACTGCTACATTTTCAGGAGTTTTGCAAACTCATTGTGAAACAAAACCACTATTTAAGTTTTTTAAAGATAGACATAAGGAGCACTCTTTTTCATTTTTTGTGAGTACAGTTGATTCCCCGCGTTGTGTTGGTGTGAGATGCAGACACAGGGATTCAGCTTTACGTACGTTTCTAGTTTCTCCCCTCTTCATGGATCACAGCCTTGTCATGGCGAAGGGGCTTGTGTAACTCAGAGAAGCTATGAGCTGTGCCAGGCAGGGCCACCCAAGACCGACGGGTCATAGTGAGGAGTTCAGACAAAACGTGGTCCACTGGGAGCGGGAATAGCAGACCACTCCCGTACTGTTGCTGCAAGAACCCCACGAACAGTACGAAAGGGCAAAAAGGTATGGACTCCAGAAGATGAGCCCCCCAGGTCAGGAGATGTCCAGTATGCTACTGGGAAAGGGCAGAGAAAAGAAAGAAAGAAGCAGCTGAGCCGAAGCCGAGCCGACTTGGTTGCGGATGTGTCTGGTGGTGACAGTCAGGTCCGATGTTGTGAAGAACAATACTGCATAGGAACCTGAAATGTTACAAATGAAGGTAGGTTAGACACAGTCAAGCAGAAGATGGCAAGAGTGAACATCGACGTCTTAGGAATCAGTGAACCAAAATGAATGGGAATGGGAGAATTTAACTCAGATGACCATTACATTTCCTGCTGTGGGCAAGAATCCCTTAGAAGAAATGGAGTAGCCCTCATAGTCAACAAAAGAGTCTCAAATGAAGTACTTGAGTGCAATCTCAAAAACGACAGAATGATCTTGGTTCAGCTATATCTAGTGTCTGTATTGATTTGTACATATCTAGTTTTTTTTTTCAGATTCTTTCCTCTTATAGGCTATTACAAAATACTGAGTATAGTTCCCTGTGCTATACAATAGGTCCTGTTGATTATTTTATAGTATGTATATGTAAATCCCAAACTTCTATTTATCTCTCTTCTCTCTAACTTAAGTTAAAAATATTTTTAAATTAGGCAGTTAAAAAAAGTATTTATTTTGTGAATTTTCTGTACATTTAAATAACAATATAAATTATTATTGGGCTTCCCAGCCGGTGCAGTGGTAAAGAATCCAGCTGCAAATCCAAAAGACCTGGGTTTGATCCCTAGGTTGGAAAGATCCTCTGGAGGAGGAAACGGCAACCCTCTCTAGTGTTCTAGCCTGGAGAATCTCATGGTCAGAGGAGCCTGGCGGGCTACAGTCCACGGGGTCGCAAAGAGTCGGACATGACTGAGCACGCAAGCATAAATTATTATTATTATCTATGCTTTTTCCCGGGGCTTCCCTGATGGCTCAGAGGTTAAAGCATTTGCCTCCAATGCAAGGAGACCTGGGTTCGATCCCTGGGTCGGGAAGATCCCCCTGGAGAAGGAAATGGTAACCCACTCCAGTATTCTTGCCTAGAGAATCCCATGGATGGAGAAGCCTGGTAGGCTACAGTCCACCGGATCGCAAAGAGTCGGACACGACTGAGCGACTTCACCTTATGCTTTTTCCCCACAGAGTCTGTTGTAAAGCATTCACCAGCACCTGCTTGGGACACCTTTGGATGGAAAAGACAAGCCCAGGCCCTGTCCTGAACGATGCCCCAGGCAAACTGGTTCGTTCAGCGGGAAGGACTATGATGAAGTCGGAGCCATCTTTAGCGTGAACTTAAGCTTCTGGCCCATCACTTACATGAGAGGGGGCTTAAAACTGGGTCCAAACGTCCTGTGACACTTTCAGAGCACATTGCACATTGGCTGGTTGGTCGGTTTGATTTTTGGCCATGACACTTGGCTTGGGGGACCTTAGTTCCCTGACCAGGGATTGATCTTGCGCTCTCGGCAGTGAGCTGCTGCTGCTGCTGCTAAGTTACTTCAGTCGTGTCCGACTCTGTGCGACCCCATAGACGGCAGCCCGTGAGGCTCCCCCGTCCCTGGGATTCTCAGGCAAGAACACTGGAGTGGGTACAACCACCCAGTCTAACCCTGGACTACCAGGAAGTTCTCCCAGAGTAACTTTTTAAGTAGCTGCTGTAAGACCACACCTGTTTCCACTCTGCCTCCATTTCACTCCCCTGCGCATCCTTAGGTGCTGGGGTGACCTTGGTGTCATGAACAGGCCAAAGTGAGACGAACCGGGGAAAAGAAATGAACGCACGCACGGTTCCCTGGCCACGTGCGGCCCCTGGGGCTCTGACAGTGTCTTCCGCGCGTCCTCCAGACTCTGCAGGCTCCTCTAGGGAATTTGGGCTGCAGGTCGTCTGTCATTTCCCACCTCCACCGCTTTGCTTCAGCCCATCCCAGAGGGATCTGTTCCCTCTCACACGGATGGGGTCTGAAGGGTGAGTGCAACCCAATGGCCCGCAGCCAGATTCCAGGCTTGGGTGCTAGCGCTCCATCCCCGTGCTCACCCCCAGTTTGGGGTCCGCTCAGCAGCGGGCTCTGTCTTCTGGGGAGCAGACTTGTGGGCACAGCGGGGAAGGAGAGGGTGGGGCCCGTGGAGAGAGAAGCGCTAAACCTATACATTACCATACGTAAAATTAGGCAGCCAGCGGGAATTTGCTCTATGGCACAGGGAGCTCAGATTCGGTGCTCTGACAGCCTGGGGGTGGGATGGGGAGGGGACACGTGTGTGCCCACGGCTGAGGCATGTTGATGCGTGGCAGAAACCAACAGAGCAACTGTCCTCCAATTAAAAATAAATACGTTTAAATTAAAACAAAAACAAAAAACCACACTCTGTCTTGCACAGCTTTGCGAGGACGCCAGGTCTCTGTCGTGTGGGGTTGCCCAGGTCCCCACCACTCACCCCCTGCGCACCCCATGGGGCTGGCAGCGCCAACCTTCGCGGTCCTCCTGACGATGTGTGCTGGGCAGGAAGAAGCGCAGCTGTGTGCTGTTCGTCCCCGGCCCCAGCCGCCACCGGGGACCCAGTTCACACCACCGTCCCGCCTGCTGGAAAGAGAGGTACCGAGTTCTGGCAGAAGCAGCGGAGACTCGGGCTGGGGTGGGAGGGTGAGGGGAGGCCTGAGCCACCCTGAGTCCCCCCGTACCCCCACCATCTGCTCCTCTGTGTGTTTATTGTTGTCTGGTTTTTAAAAATAAGTTCAAGAGGGAAAACAAAGCAAACTGGTGAAAAACAATGTGAAGGACTGAAGCAATTTATATTTAGAGTCTTAAAAAAAAGTACATTTCACCATCTTTCGTTCTATAGCCCTATGTTTTTCATTAAAGCTTGAAACAGAGAATTCTACCCCTCGAATCGTGCCCTGAGTACGTGGGGAGGCTCCAGGGGTCTCCGTTCAGCTGTTCCTAACAACACGCAGAGCCCCGCCAGACTCCCAGCAGACCCGAGCTTCCTGCGTGGACAGTGGCCCTGTTTTTAAGCGACCCCTCACCTTTGGGGCTTCCCTGGGGGCTTTCCCGCCTGCAATGCAGGAGACTCGGGTGCGATCCCTGGGTCAGAAAGATCCCTGGAGAAGGGAACGGCGCCCGCTCCAGGATTCTTGCCTGGAGAATCCCGAGGACAGAAGAGCCTGGCGGGCTAAGGTCCACGGGGTGGCAGAGTCAGACGCGACAGAAAGACTCACGCTTTCCCACTTTCTCCACCCTCGCACACACTCCCGGGTTTGGGCTGCTTTCCCCTTGATGGCACAGGTACAGAACTCCCCGCCTTCCTGGCGGCAGCGCCTGATCACGTGACCTAGGCTCAGCCAATCAGAAACTCCTAGCTGAGATTCGGGTTGAGGAGTGACTCCCAGTTAAGCAGCACCCAGGTGGGGCAGGGCGGTGCGCAGATGTCTGGTTTCCAGGGTGGACACCCGGACACTGAGCTGCTGGAGGCAGAGGCTGCGTCTGCAGTGGAGGCCTGGGCTCCAGCGCGTATCGTCCAGGGAGGGGCCAGGAGTCGCCTGGAGCTGTCTGGGTCATGTGGGCGTTGCATCGGGGCCCAGCCCCCAGCCCAGGTCTCTGGACCACCCTGGTTTTTATGAATATCCTTTGTGAGTGAGCTGCTCAGTCATGTCTGATTCTTTGTGACCCCGTGGACTGTAGCTCACCAGGCTCCTCTCTCCATGGGATTTCCCAGGCCGGAATTCTGGAGTGGGTTGCCATTTCCTCCTCCAAGGGATCTTCCCACCCCAGGGATCAGACCCAGGTCTCCTGCACTGCAGGCAGATTCTTTGCCGTCTGTGCCTCCAGGGAAGCCCGAGTGTCCTTTAGTGAATGCCTTCTCTGTCTAAATTCTCTGGGGTGAAGTTTGCTGGTTGCAGTTATGAACATTGATTCATACAGTAGTCAATACATAATACCACTCTTCACCACCTGAAATGCATATTTCCCCTTATACTGCCTGGATTTCTTGTCTGGCCACTTATCAATTTCTACTGATTGATTAAGGAGGCCAAGATCCCTGGCTGGCATCGGTTAGACTGCACGCGCCGTGTAGGGGCTAAGGGAAGGCGTTAGGGCCTTAAGATTCCTGCTTCCCACGTTCCCACTGCCCGGAGACTCAGGCCTGGGTCCCGTCTGTTTGTTTTCAAGCCAGAGACCCTAGAGGTCCTCCCTCTGAGCTGCCCTCACTCCCAGATGCGGAAGGCTTTGAGAAGAAACTGTACTTTTCCATCCGACAGTAAGCTGCCCACATCAAAGCCCAAGAAGGCACAGGCATGTGGGGAGTCATGGGTCAGATGTTTAATTATTCTAATCTAGAAGCCTCTTCTCCCTGCACTGCCAAGAACAGAAAGTTCCTTTTTTGAAAAGTAGGCTTGTTCCTTGGAAGGACTGAGTGTCTCCTGGGCCTACGAAGCTCTCAGATTCACCTCCAGAGCTTGAGAACACCCAGACATGTTCCGTCCACACAATCGTGGACGAAGCAGGGGCTGCCAGCCTTTGCAGGAGAGGGTGGGCAGGGTGGGCTTAGGTGTGTGCCTTCTTATTTATTTTTAAGAAAAGCCTGCTTTCAAATGGGGAGATTAGGATGGACTTGTATTTCTAAACAACTGTGTCCTCTGATATCATCAGATAAAGAAATGACTCTTAAATGTTGCCTCATCTACAAAGCTTAGGACCTCTTTCTCCCTTTTGCTTTTTCTTTCTCTCTCTCTTTTTAATCTTTGAGAAAGATAATGAAAGAGGAAGCTTGAAACCCCATTTCTATTGATGTTCCAACACACAACTGCAGGATTTAAGAACCAGCGGAGATCAAAGAGAATGAGTCCCATTTCGATAGCATTACAGCGTTGCGGGCGGAGGGTGTGGAGCTCATTTAGGAGCTCAGAGGCAAGGAGTTGTTCACACACCTTCATTTGAGCCAAAGACAGAAGGAAAAGTGCCCGGGGTTCCAAGGGATTCTTCAGGAGTGTGGTTAATGAGGTCACAGCAGCTGCACGCACACTCAGCTGAGGCATTTGCCTCGGAAAACCCGCAGGACTCTCATGTCAGCATCACCCGGAGGAGGAGCAAGCAGTGGCGACTCCATCCTAGCTCCAAATTTAACGGAGTGAGAGGCGTTCAGCTGGCTCTTCCTTTTTTTAAAGAGAGAAGTCATTTTCTTTTTTTAAAGAAATTGATTGATCTCACTTATTTTCAGTCACGCTGGGTCTTTGCTGCTGCTGGGGCGCTCTCTAGCTGCGAGGGGCGCGGGCCACCCTCCATCACGGTGCTCGGGGCTGCGAGGGGCGCGGGCCGCCCTCCGTCACGGTGCTCGGGGCTGCGAGGGGCGCGGGCCGCCCTCCGTCACGGTGCTCGGGGCTGCGGCGGGCGCGGGCCGCCCTCCGTCGTGGACCCCGCTGCGGTGACCCCTGTGGCCGAGCTCAGGCTCTTCAGGCTTCAGTTCTTGCTGCCTGGGGGCCCAGTAGTCGTGGCGTCCAGGCTCAGCTGCTCCAAGGCAGGAGGAATCTTCCCAGACCAGGGATCGAACCCGTGTCCCCTGCGTGGGCAGGCAGATTCCTATCCACTGTACCACTGGGGAAATCCTCAATCTGTTCTTAGTGGGATCTAGGATGAGAGCCTGGGAGAAACAGAGTTGGGAAGAGAGTGGCAGGTAAGGGATGAAAAACATGTCCTGTCGGCTTTGACTGGGTCGCTTACTGCCTTCCTCTGAGATGGACATCCCATCCGCCTCCCAGCTGGTGGTCCTGCCTCCAGCCACGCTTCCCATTAAGACGAGCTCCGACCCCAGGCCGTCCTCCCCCGGCCCCGGTGTCTCCAAGGCACCACCGCCCTGCACCTGCCCAGAGACCGAGCGCCATCGCTGTCTCAGCCTCCAGCCCTTCCCACGTGGACTCCATCACCGCAGCCCACGGACTCCAGCGCCATTCTCTCCCAGACGCGCCCCCGCCCACCCACGCCCCAAGCCCACATTCAGACCTTCTAATAACAGACTAGAGGCATGTGAAAAACGTCAACCAACGAGAGCCTGCGAGATGTTGAAACAGCATGTATAAACGAAAACCACTTGAAGCAAAGCCGGAGGACGGCCGTGGGTTAAAAAACCCCCATTATACGCGGGAGGAAGAAAAACAAAACCAATAAACTTCGTTTTGAAAATGTGAAGTCTCACCCCCGCCCTCGTTGAAACATACGTAGGCATCTCTCAGGCCTATGAAAGCTGATACAGTCATTTTGGAAAATAATTCAGCCATATATATCAGAAGCCATAAAAATGTTCATCTCCTTTGACCCAGTAATCCCACTCCTGGGAATTTACTGGAGGGAAATAATTCAAAACAAGAAAAAAAGGAGAGGGGGCTATTTCTACGCAGATGTTTATTACCTCCTTGTATAAGCAAGAATCTAATAGCAAAAGAAATGTCCAATTATAGTGGAACATGGAGTACATTTCAGGGTAATTAACGCAGTGGTATATTAGGCTGCTGCAAAAATAATAAATATGGGCTATAGGTAGAACCCGGGGAAAATATACAGGAAATAATGTTGAATGAAATATATATGTTCCACAATTACAACTGCAGAAAAAACAAATACTTTTACAGATGAAAAATGGAAGGGGCATTGGATTCAGGTAAATAATGTACATGATTGATTAGTGGGATTATGGACATGGCTTTTTTGATGCTTTCGAGTTAAATGGAAATGTTTTCAAGCCCCTTTGAAGCACCGTAATCGTGGGAGTGGCTTGGCTGGGAGAGGGGACTCTGGCCCAGCCCTGTGGAAGGAGGGGGCTCCCTGTGGCCTGCAGCACCCACCTCGGGGGCCCCCTCACCCTGAAGGGAGATCTAACCCCGTGTTCCCTTGAGTGAGCAGCCCAGGTTTGGCGTCAGAGGCTGAGAGCAATCAGAGGCCAGGTTTGGGTACCGACCCTGCCCTAAGGACAGAGCTTGTCCAAAGTCCACACAGCAAAGTTGAGGCTCCCAGGTAAGGTGAGGAAGTCGGGTCAAGATTCTGGAGGGACAGGAGGAGAGTTAGAGAGGCCGATGGATGCTCATGGCGATGATGACATAGCTGAAAAGTGGAAAAACCAAACCCAAACCCAAACACAGCGAAGCTCCGCCCAGGCCCGCACAGACGGCCGCTCTCGCGCGAAGAGAGGGTCTTCACGAATAAGGTTTTGCTGTTCTCGGTGCTGGAACTTGGGTAGAAGAGTGAAGTTTCTCGTGTTTCATTATTTCTAGATAATGAATATCTAGAAAGGAGAATGTTCTAGAAAGGGCTCCCTGTTGCTCACATGGCACATTTGAAACGTCCCTGCTTCTACAATGGCCCTTGCGTGGGCCGAGGGGCTTACAAACTTACCCAACAAAGTGAGGCACATCTTTCTTTTAAGAAAAAACAATTCATCTCCTGATTCCTTGAAATGAACCCCCTCAGAACATTTCCAGTTGCGTTTGGTGTTTTATTAACTTGAAAGACTGTCCGGGTTGCAGAGAAGCGTAGAAGATTAATCAGAAATGAAAGCATTTCTGAATTTCCTCCGTACATCAATTTTGTGTAAAGTGGTATCTACCCCAGTGGCCCTCCCAGGCGCTGCAGCGATAGACTCCCCTGCCAACGCGGGAGACAAAGTTTCCACCCCTGAGTCGGGATGACCCCCTGGAGGAGGACCACTCCAGTGCCCTTGCTTAAGGAAACCCCATGGACAGAGGAGCCTGGCGGGCGACAGTCCACGGGTTTGCAAAGAGTCAGACAAGACTGAACACTCACCCTAATTGTTACATTTGTGACTTTCTAAAAATGAAAATGAGGTTCATAAAACGTGATGACGAACAATCCAAATTCTTCCCCAGGAATTTGCAATAAGGACTTATATTTACCATGACCACAAGCCCTGTTAACACAAATGTATAATGCTTAATATGTACCAGGTGCAATCCCAGTGTTCATAAATATTGATTCATTAATATTCAAAGCAGTTCTGTGGAGTGAATCCTTATCACTGTTCCCACTTTACAGATGGGAACAGAGAGGCACAGAGACATTAAGCAGCTTGTCCAAGGACACACAGCTGGGAGGGGCAGAGCCACTGAACCACCCGGGTCAAGGTGGGCGGGATAGGGGTGACACCGTCCCCCTGCCCCGGGGACTCATGCCCCAGCCGGGGCCTGCTGCTCGTCCTGGAGACGGGCACCTGATCGAGGAGGACCAGTAGGCCTCCTGGGCTTTGTCGGGCAAGATGGGGATGCCCAGCCCTTCCAGGAACATCTTGCCACCACAGAGAGGACGCAGTCGAGACAGAGATGGAGAGAGAAGGCGTCAAGGCACATCCGAGCCCGGAGCCACTGCCAGATCCAAGGCACATGTCTGTCTTCCATTTTTAATTTGGCTCCCGTCCCTTTTGGACGTTGTTGTCACGGGTGTGAAATGGGGTCTCGGGGCTGAGTGAACAGCTGCTGTTTCCAGCATCAGGTGCTGACCGCCACTGAAAAGGCCGCAGCCACTTGGGTGGAGACAGGAGAGAAACAGCGTCACATCCACTCCTCTGTTGGACGTGCGTCCATCTCTGCCATGTGTCGGGCAGAGGAGAGCAGCGCCCTTTGGTGCGGAGCCCCTGGAGCCCTGGTTTTCTTACCTGTCACGTGGGAGTCATAATCTCCTGAGAGGGCTGTCCTGGGGCTAAATGACACGGTACCAAGAACCTATCTAACGAATGGTTCTGACCCCAAACATGATAGTAATTACTACACGGCGCCCGAGTTCCTGTGGATTATTGTACTGAATTCGACCCTTACAATAATCCGATGCTTTAAAGCCGTCATCCCTCTTCTGTTCTGGTGAAACTGACACTCAGAGAAGCTGGACCGTAAAGAAGGCTGAGCACCTAAGAACTTATCCTTTTGAATTCTGGGGCTGGAGGAAACTTGGGAGTCCCTTGGGCTGCAAGGAGATCCAACCAGTCTATCCTAAAGGAGATCAGTCCTGAACATTCATTGGAAGGACTGATGCTGAAGCTGAAACTCCAATACTTGGGCCACCTGATGCGAAGAGCTGACTCATTTGAAAAGACTGTGATGCTGGGAAAGATTGAGGGCGGGAGGAGAAGGGGACGACAGAGGATGAGATGGTTGGATGGCATTACTGAGTCAGTGGACATGAATCTGAGCAAACTTCAGGAGACAGTGAAGGAGTTTACTGAGAAGGACCTGGTGGGCTGCAGTCCATGGGGTCGCAAAGAGTCGGACACAACTGAGCGACTTAACAGCAACGAGGTTAGTTGACAACTAAATGACGAGTAAGCAGCAGAATTCAAGAACTTCAAGCCAGGTCTGACACAGATCTTCCAAGGCCGGGGTGGCTTGAGGGGATGTTCCAAGATCTGGAAACATGAGCCCAAGGGGCCAGTCATTAGACCCAGAAGGGTGTGAGGACCACCGGTGGTGGAGCGAGGGAGAGAAGAGAGAGAAGCGAGCGCCCTGAGAGCTTGTCTCACGTCCTGCCCATCTTGGAAAGCTCCCTGGAAAATCCTGGGGCTAAGGCTTGGAGGAAAACCGGCTTCAAGGAACGAAGGTGTGGAGCAATCCCGCAAGCACCCAGTCCCCACACCGGGGGGATGACAGTCATGCACAAGCACGGATCCCAGATGCTGTTCTGGTTGGATTACACAGACTTGGAAAGTCCAGGCATGAAATGCCTCAATGATAACAATAGAAAACAGATCAAAAGCCCAAAGAAAGAAATCAGGAGAAATGAAAAACAGACGGACTGGCAGCGGAAGATGAAAGGGGAGAATTTACAATCTGACACCAAAGCAGAGCCAGTGTTCAAGGTTTTGCTGGCAGTTGACCCATATCCAGATGAGGGTTTTGCAGCATTAATTGGAGGGATGGAATTACCATCTTTGAGCAGCGTTGCAGACTTCTGGGACCTCAGGGTCAGGAGAGCTCCCTGTCAGCCTCCGAGGCTCACCTTGCCTTTTAAATAATCTAGGAGGTCATCGGTACCTGAACCTGCACAGACTCTGCCATCGTCAGCCTCTCTATAAGACCAGGAAGGTTCACCGGGTACAAGGGGGCTTGAAAACACAATCTCCCTAAAAATAAGCATTAAAAAGAAAGAAGGGAAAATCCAATCTCCCTGGCTGCAGTCTTCTGCATCATGGATCAGATCACTCTGAGTCTCAGTTCCGATCAGAGAGAATCCAGTTTATACTGACTTCAGCAAAAGCGGGAAGGCCTTGGCTCAGGTAACTAACAGTGAAAGGATGCTCTCGCCTCCGGTGTCAGTAGGAACACACATTCCGGGCAAGCGGAAGAGCGGAGTCACCAGTGGCAAAGCCAGGTGATGAACGCGGTGGTGTTAAGAAAGGGTGTTCCCGCGGACTGCAAGCAGAGAGGAGGGAGGCGGGAAGCTGGAGACTGCGGGATGGCAACGGACGCCGAGGCCACAGGGGCTCCGAGGCGGACAGACTCGAGTTCCCCGCCGTGCAGGATGGGGGCTGGCTGTGGGCAGGTCTGCCGGCAGAGAGCAAGGCGGGGGTGTTGTCGGGGTCAACCCGTGGAGAAGGGGCCGCCGGGGCGACGGCCTTGGCTGCAGGGGAGGGGGCGCGAGTCGGGGGCCGCTGGGGGCCTGCGCTGGTGATGCTGGTCCATGAGGGGTGCAGGCGCGGAGGAGGGCGCTGAGCTGCGTGAGACGCCGTGTTTCGAGCCGGACATGGGAGACGTCTGCTGGGCTGCAGGCTGCGCGAAGGTGGGACTTGGGGGCCACTCTGAGCCAGGAAGACAGGGACCATCAGGAGCGGGGTGCACACGCGCGGTCGCGAGAGCTCTGGAGTCGGATGCGTGGCCCGGGAGGAAGCGATCCAACGAAAGACAGAGCAAGTGTAAAGTCCCTTGAGGGACACGAAGAAAACCAGGAGAGCCAGGGGTCCTGGGAGCCAAAGCGGGCAGGAAACTGGAAGGGAAGGGAAGGGGAGGTGAATACACCAGACGGAAGGAGAAATTGTCCTCCAATAATTGTATTTTGTTCTATACTTCTCAATATTGTACAATAATAATCTTTGATTATTATTAATTATTTAATTATCATTATAATTAAAAAAGAAAGAAAGAAAGCAAAGACAGCAGATCTGGAGGGATCAGCGTAAAACAGCGCCTCTGCAATTTTGTGACCGAAAATTCCCGGCCCCTTTGGCGGGCGTGCCAGTGAGGAGGTGGGGCCGGAGGCCAGGGTGCGGTCCTTGCCGAGGAGATGGGAGGTGATTCAGAGCAGCGGCGTGGGGACAGTTCTTTCAGGAAGTCCGGCGGGGAGGATGGAGAGAGACGGAGCCGTGGATGGAGAGGCGGATTGGAGCCTGCGGGGTTGGGCTGCTGCTGTTTTAAGACGATAAGGCTTCGGTGTGTTTCAAGAGACCTTTAGGACCCTCAGTGGGTGGGCAGGGACGGGCTCAGGCTGCAGAGGGCAGCATGAGCATCTTCCTTCTGAAGCCGTGGGAGCAAGAGGGGGCGACTCGAGGCCGAACTGCGTGCATGGGGCGAAGGCAAGCCTTTGAGAGACCTCAGCTGGTAACCTGGATCTTCTCAAAGAAGTCAGAGGGAAGCGTGTCTGCTGACAGTGAGCGACCATGGCTGGGTGGTGGATGACTCGAAGACTCTGAGCAGCTCTGGAGGACGAGGGAGGCGGCCACTCGGGGCTGGGACCACTGGACTCAGATGCTCCGAGACCCTAGTGGTCCAGAGCAACCCAACTGTATCAGACCACATTAGATCAGATCTAATCTGGAATTCATGGTGAGATCAACCGGGCTGGGCTGAAACATTTTACTGATGTAGAAAGAATTAGCTGGGACTCCGCTGGTGGCCCAGTGGCTAAGACTGTGCTCCCAGGTCAGGAGGCCCAGGTTCCACCCCGGTCAGGAGACGAGATCCACGTGTCGCAAGTAAGACCTGCAGCAAACAGACAAAGAAACAAACACGCATGAAAGAGTAAGCGGAACCACAGGAGCTTGCCAGGCGGCGCTAGCAGTAAGAACCCACCTGCCAGCACAGGAGACACGAGACCCGGGTCACTCCCGGGCCAGGAAGATCCCCTGGAGAAGGGAATGGCAACCCACTCCAGTGTTCTTGCCTGGAGAATCCCCTGGACAGAGGAGCCTGGCGGGCTACGTACGGTCCATGGGTTTGCAAAGAGACACGACTGAAGAGATTCAGCACGCATGCGGAGCCATGGTCCTTCTGCCCAGCTTTCAGGAGCCATGTGTCCGGTAAGGTGGCGTGTGCTGGGGGTAAAGAGTGGAGACCACTAAAGGGGCCACGGTGTGGCGGCAGCCACCTGGGGTGGTGATGACGAGAGCTGACGCTCGGTGGAGGCCCACCTGGTCTGACTGCCCCAAAGGCTTTACAGGGGCTGTCTCTGGCCAGCCAAACACCTTATGACATCAGTTCAGTTCAGTCGCTCAGTCGTGTCCAACCCTTTGCGACCCCATGAATCGCAGCACGCCAGGCCTCCATGTCCATCACCAACTCCCGGAGTTCACTCAGACTCACGTCCATTGAGTCCGTCATGCCATTCAGCCTTCTCATCCTCGGTCGTCCCCTTCTCCTCCTGCCCCCAATCCCTCCCAGCATCAGAGTCCTTTCCAATGAGTCAGCTCTTCGCGTGAGGTGGCCAAAGTACTGGAGTTTCAGCTTCAGCATCATTCCCTCCAAAGAAATCCCAGGGTTGATCTCCTTCAGAATGGACTGGTTGGATCTCCTGGCAGTCCAAGGGACTCTCAAGAGTCTTCTCCAACACCACAGTGCAAAAGCATCAATTCTTCGGTGCTCAGCCTTCTCACAGTCCAACTCTCACATCCATACATGACCACAGGAAAAACCATAGCCTTGACTAGACAGACCTTAGTCTGCTTGTGTTTCTTCCAGTCCAGCGTTTCTCACGATGTACTCTGCATAGAAGTTAAATAAGCAGGGTGACAGTATACAGCCTTGACGGACTCCTTTTCTTATTTGGAACCAGTCTGTTGTTCCATGTCCAATTCTAACTGTTGCTTCCTGACCTGCATACAGATTTCTCAAGAGGCAGGTTAGGTGGTCTGGTATTCCCATCTCTTGAAGAATTTTCCACAGTTTATTGTGATCCACACAGTCAAAGGCTTTGGGATAGTCAATAAAGCAGAAGTAGATGTTTTTCTGGAACTTCTCATCAGGAAGTTCAAGGTTCACGTATTGCTGAAGCCTGGCTTGGAGAATTTTGAGCATTACTTTACTAGCATGTGAGATGAATTCAATTGTGCAGTAGTTGGAGCATTCTTTTGCATTGCCTTTCTTTGGGATTGGAATGAAAACTGACCTTTTCCAGTTCTATGGCCACTGCTGAGTTTTCCAAATTTGCATAGTTGCCACTATTTTTTTTTTTAATCTTTAGTTGGAGGCTAACTGCTTTACAATACTGTCGGTTTCTGCCATACATTATGAGTCAGCCATAAGCATACACACGTCCCCTCCCTCCTGAACCTGCCACCCCGTCCCACCCCTCTAGGTGGTCACAGAACACTGGGTTTGAGCTCCCCGAGTCATAGAGCCTATTATACAGAGAGAAGTTAAGTCAGAAAGAGAAACATAAATATCGCAAATAAATGCATATATACAGAATCTAGAAAGATGGTGTTGATGAGCCTATTTACAGGGCAGCGGTGGACAGGCAGACGCAGAGAACAGGATTTCAGGCTTTTCTTAAGAAAAAAAGATACAAAGCGCATTGAATGTTCACACTCATTCTCCAAAATGCCTTAGATCCTAAAACTCAAAAGCAGCTTTTGCTCACAATGAAGAAATTACCTGGTCCTGATCCTAGCTGATCTTTCTTGCTCTCCTGGAGCTGAAAAGTGCCTTTTGTGGGAGAACGTGAAAAACAATCCCCACGGAACACTTTGAGAGGAATTCAGATCGAAGCCCTTTGCACATTTCCCACTGTCGTGCCAGCCTCACTCAGAAATGGCTCTGTTGTGAAAGCTCTATCTCCAGTCGCGCCTTCGGAACTTGATTTTCGTCCCGGAAAAGCAAGGGTGGAGGCAGGGCTGCCCCGACTCCCTGGGAAGCCTGAGGGCTCCCCGTGGGGGTGAGGTGCTGGCTTGGCGCGCAGGCCCTGACGCTTTTCCCATCAGCCCATTTCATTCCACTAAAGACAACCCCCCGGGGATTTCAGCACACTTTCTCCGCTCTTGCCTGGAAGCGGAGAGTCTCCTCTGACCTCGGGCACCAACTGCAACCAGTCAGATTTCTCACCTCGGCCAGGGGACAGCCCTTGAGCCCCACGCACCCCCGGCCTGGAGGCCGCCTCTAGGCCCTGGCAGCCGCCCAGGGTTGTTTTCCCAGGTGTGGAGGAGCGCTTCCGCAGAGCCGCTGCGGGCTCGCTTCTCTGCTCACACCACGGATCTTCCCGAACTCCTGTTAAGAAGCAAGTATCCCAGCGAATTCCCTAGCCGTCCAGTGGCTAAGGCTCAGATGGTAAAGCATCTGCCTGCCACTGCGGAAGACCTGGGTTTGATCCCTGGGTGGGGAAGATCCCCTGGAGGAGGAAATGACAGCCCCCTTCAGTACTCCTGCCTGGAGAATCCCACGGACAGAGGAACCTGGTGGGCCACAGTCCACGGGCTCACAAAGAGTAGGACACAGCTGAGCACACAGCTCTTTTTTCAATGTGGTAAAACACATAACATAAAATTGACCATTTTACCCTTTTTTTTTTTTTTTTTTTACTGTTTTTTAAATTGGAGGTAAATTGCTTTACCACGTGGTGACGCTCCTCTTGGCCGTTTAAAGGTGTCCGGCTCGTGGCATTAAGTACAGTCACGAGCTGCACCGCCGCCACAACCATCCGTTTCCAGGATGGAAACTTCCTCATCTTCCTCGACTGAAGCTCCATGCCCCGCTCTGCTTTCTGCCCGCTGTGAACTTGCCTACACTCAGGACCTCGGGGAAGTGGAATCCTATAATACTCGGCCCTGCACGTCTGCCTCATGTCGCTTTGCAGAATGTCTTCAAGGCTCATCTGTGTTGGAGCCTAGGTCAGGGTGTCATTCCTTCCGGGACTTTCCATCGTGTGTCCGGCCCGCAGTGTGTTCACTCATCTGTCGAAGGGCATTCGAGTTGTTTCCACTATTGCGACTTACGCCGCTGTGGACGTGGGCACACGGATGCCGGCTTTCAGTTCCTTTATACACCTAGAAGGCGAGTCACTGTTGTTGTCGTTCAGTTGCTCAGTCATGTCTGATTCCTCGTGACCCCATGGACTGCAGCACGCCAGGCTTCCCTGTCCTTCACCATCTCCCAGAGTTTACTCAAACATATGTCCTGTGAGTTGGTGAGGCCATCCAACCATCTCATCCTCTGTCGTCCCCTTCTCCTCCTGCCTGCAATCTTCCCCAGCATCAGGGTCTTTTCCAATGAGTCAGCTCTTCTCATCAGGTGGCCAAAGTATTGGAGTTTCAGCTTCAGCATCAGTCCTTCCAATGAATATTCAGGGTTGATTTCCTTTAGGATGGACAGGTTTGATCTCCTTGCTGTTCAAAGGACTCTCAAGAGTCTTCTCCAACACCACAAATCAAAAGCACCAATTTTTTGGCACTCAGCCTGCTTTACGGTCCAGCTCTCCCATCCGTATGTGACTACTAGAAAAACCATAGCCTTGACTATACCGACATTTGTCAGCAAACTGTTGTCTCTGCTTTTCAATATGCTTTCTGGGCATCCGGCCATCCTTTGTTTAATTCTGGAGGTGCCACCATACTGCTTTTCCACAGCAAGTGTACCATTTGACATTCCCACAAGCAACGCGCAAGGTCCCAGTCTGTCTCCAGCCTCATCAGCATCGGTCGTTTTCTGTCTGCGTTGTGGATTCTGCTTTCACTGTAATAGCATTCTAACCGGCATGAAGTGACGTCCACGTGACCTTGATGGCGTTTCCTCACGGTTAGTGATGCTGAGGATCTTCCCACACGCTTATTGGCTCTGTGTATGTCTCCTTTGGAGAAACATCTATTTGCAACCTTTGCCCTTTTTATAATTTAATTTTTACTTTATTCTGGAGTCCGGTTGATTTACAATGATAGTTTCAGGTGTCCAGTAAAGTGAGTCAGTTATACACATGCACGTATTATTTTCTTCAGCTTCTTTACTCATTTAGGTTATTACAGAGTGTCGAGTAGAGTCCCCTGTGCAATACAGTAGGTCCTTGCTGGTTATTTATTTTATATATAATAGTGTGTGCATGCTAATCTATTTGCCCATTTTTAATATGATTGTTTGAGGCTTTTTGTTGCTGAGTTGTCGGAGGACTAGGTTTCTTAGGGAGAGAAAAGCTAATTCATGTCTTCCAAACACACACACACATGTGCATGTGCGCACACACACGCACACACACCCACACATGTGCACACACACACACACACGCACACGCACACACACACACACTCCAGGCCGCACGGCACCTGGGGTGACGGGACAGAGCTCTGACACCCAGAACGGGCCCCAGCAGCAGTCACGCGGACTTGCCTGGGAGCCAGGCACTCGGGCAGACGCGCCGGCCAGGCCCGGAGCACGCGGGGCCCTCCCCGCTGCGGGGCAGCTGCTCCAGCTCAGAGATAAGTGACCTCGGGTGAAGCAACTCGAATACCCAGGCTTCTTGGCTCACCCTTCAGGAGAGGACTTGGTCTCGGCCCCCAGCCTGTGTGCTGGGCCCCCGGCTCTCATCGGGCAGAGGAACTGAGCAGACTGGGGCTCCTCTACCCAGCTGCCCAGTGCCAGCGCGGTGAGGGCGCCGGGTGCCAGGAGTGGCCGCACTTAAAACAGAGGCGGCCGGTGCCAGGGAGAGGCTGCTCCTTCTGTTGGGGAGAGCGCCCTGGCTTCTTCCAAGTCTAATCCGGCTTCTTGGGGTGGTGCGTCCAGCTCATTGGAGCGTTAGGAGAGATTCAGTAATAGTTGTGTTGGGGACTCCAGTGCATAAGACTCCACCCTCCCAGTGCAGGGGCCCAAGTTCAACCTCTGGTTGGGGAGTTAGATCCCATATGCCGAAACTATGACCCAGCGCAGCCAAATAAATAAATAGCTTTTAAAAGTATATATATATATAACATTTCCCATGAGGACTAGATTGTAACCAACATGATAAATTATGTAATGTGCCTGGAAAAAGAAGAAACTCCATGCACATCAATAGTAACTGTCTCTCTCTGGTTTTATCTGGACATTCTGCCTAGTAAGCAATGTGGAGAGAGAATCAGGGCAAATCTAGGGCTTCCCTCCGAGTCGTCCCCAAGCCCTTCCTGCGTTTCGCCTGGCAGCCTGCTGACACTCACGGAGAGGAACCAGCACGTCCCGGGACCAGCAGCCAGTCCTTTCTCGGCCACCTGCTCGCTGGGTGACCTTGGGCAAGAAGCATTACCTCTCTGAAGACCTAAGGAGACCGCAGCCACGCAAGGATGTGATCAGTTATAGTAGCGATGAACACAACTACTCTCGGCGATGCCCCCCAGGCTCCTCTGTCCACAGGATTCTCCAGGCAAGAACACTGGGGTGGGCTGCCATGCCCTTCTAGGGGAGCTTCCCGACCCAGGGGTCGCACCCGCATCTCTCAGGTCTCCTGCACGGCAGACGGGCTCTTCACCACCAGCGCCCCCGGGAAACCCTGATATATTACAAAGGGCCGGCAAACCAAGACGGTGGCCCCGAGCCGGCTCAGCCGGGACGCAGATTGGAGCCGTCTCTCCACCGTTTTCTTCCCCGAGGACAGATCGGGAAAGAAGTTCCAGACAAAGGACTCTCGTCCACAAAAGACTGGGGAAGGCTGTCTGGTTAATGGTCCTTCACCTCAAGGCCAAAAGGTGAAAGGTCACAAGGAGGTCTCGTCTACCGGGGGATTCCTGCAGAGCGGCGGGGGGGCCGGCTGCCCTCCGGAGGCCGGAGCAGTAGGCTCTCCAACCAAAGACAAGGGCACTTTGTTCTCGGGATTCCAGGGAAGCTAAACGCGGAGAAGGAGGGTGGGGAGGGCGGAGGCCATGGAGCTCGTGCCTGCCCCCAACCATGCTAGTTAGCATCTGCTGATCAAGGTGTGAAGCCCACAGCGGGGCGGGGAAAGCAGGGCTTCCCTGAGCCCTCCAAGGCCCGAGGTAAGCCTGAGTTGCTTTTCCTTGTTTAACTCTGGGCAGTTATTTTTTATTTTATTATTAAAAAATTTTTTTATACTGCAGTATATTTGATTTACAATATCCTGTTAATTTCAGTGTATAGCAAAGCCATTCAGTTATATATCTATATATATACGCATTGCTGTTGGTTTAGTTGCCAAGTCGTGTCTGACTCTTTGACCCCATCGCTACTATAACTGTAGCCCGCCAGGCTCCTCTGTCCATGGGATCTTCCAGGCAAGACACTGGAGTGGGTTGCCATGCCCTCCTCCAGGGGATCTTCCCAACCCAGGGATCGACCCGTTTCTCCTGCACTGCAGGCCAGTTCTTTACCGTCTGAACCCATGTCTCCCGTGTTGGAAGGCGGATTCTTCACCACTGAGCTACAGGGTAGCCTGTGTCTATACACGCATCTGTTCCTTTTCAGACTGTATTCCCATATAGGTTATTATAGACTACAGAATATAGTTCCCTGCAGTGCACTTGGTCCTTGTGGATTGTCCAGCTTATATGTAGTGGTGTGCGTATTTTAATCCCAGCACAAGGCTGAGTTACCTCGACATCCCTCCCATTCGGCAGTCTGCTGGCCGGGATTTGAGGCGTCCCCTGAATGACTCCGCAAGCACGCCTTCCTCCTTGGGTGCCCCCTACGTTCTGCACACGCATCCTCTACATGTACCCTGTACCGCATCCTCTCTGAGTGCCCACTGTACGCCAGGCTCTGCTGGGGAAGGCCGGTGGGGCAGAAAGGACCCCAACAAGGTCCCTGGCTTGAAGCCCAGGGGCCAGCGAGGACTTAAGCAGGAAGAAGGCCATGCTCAGATTCGGGGGAAGGAGCTCCAGCTCCAGCTCAGCTGGGGAACCTCCATCCGCCCCCACCCCACCCCGGATTTAAGAACACGAGGACCAGGCTCTCCCTCACTCCCACCCCTGCACCCACCCCCTGGTGCTGGCCGACCTGGACTGGAGGTCAAGCGGCCACTTCTGGGCCGGGAGCGAGGGGGGCCTTCACCCTCAGATCCCCTCCCAGAATGTCCTGTTAGCAACACAGGCTTGGCTGATGGAAAGGGCCGCTCACTCCGAACACTGCTGAGCAATGTGGGCTTCTTGGCTCGACCTGTGCTCTCACGAGCTCTTTCATCCTCTGAACGGCCCTGGGATGCGGACCTTGTCTTTGCTTCACAGATGAGGCATCTGGGGTCAAACAGAAACTTGCTGAGGGTCACAATGCACGGGACTGGGCAAGCCGGACGTTCCCCGTGTGAACCAGCGCACCGCCCGGATTTACAAGCGGGGAGGAGGGGACCACAGATGAAAAGGACACTTCCAGGACGGCTGGTGGGGGGAGGGCTGTCTTGGACTTGGTCAACACTGAGCGTGGACTTGGAAGCCAGCGGGCCTGGGCTCCAGCCTCATCTCCCCACAAAACTGCCGCAGGACCTCAGCGCTCCCTGGAGGTGGGCGAGCGTGCCCTGGAGGTGGGAAAGCGTGCCCTGGAGGGCACGACCACCCGGGGCTGTCGGAACAGTGTCTGCAGCACGGTCTCCGAGGTGCTGCTCTGCCACGTTGGGGTGAGAACGCCCCCCTTTGACTGCTGAAGGGTGACGATGAGTTTTGGGGGCTCCCCCAGTGGCTCAGCGGTAAAGAACCTCCCGTGGTGCAGGAGGCTCGGGTTTGAGCTCTGAGTCAGGCAATCATCTGGACTGATCTCCATCTCCCCAGGAAGGGCTGGGACCCACCACGGCCAAGCTGAGCGCTCCCGGCTCCCCTCTCCTGAGCCGTCCAGCGCCCCAGGCTGAGCGGGGGAGCCAGAGCGTGTCCAGGACGCTGGGAACATGCCCAGAGGGTTTTGGATCCCTCTGCGGAAAAAAAAAAAAAAGACATTTATTATCAGAGACTGTTCCAGGTTTTAGTGTCCTCAAGAGACAAAGTAAATTCTCTCTGCAATTGAAGGGGCTTCAGAATAGAAAATCGGAGAGTGGAGGGGTAAGCCCCAAGCAGAAAGCACCATCCCTCACCCAGGAGGCAAGGGGGGCGCCGTGAACCCCTGCAATAGCTGGGGGTGGGGAAGCGCAGGGTAGGAGAGGACAAGAAGGGCCTCCGTTCTAGGGTCTGTCTCGCCACCCCCTGGCTTTGGGGGCCGCGGTCTGTCTGTCTAGGGTCTCCGTCCTCACTCCCCCTCTTTGTCCCCCACCCATCCCTGAAGACCTCTTAGCCTTCACTGGGGAGAGACCACGAGGTTATTGGCCATCACTCTGCACACCCTGCAACCCCAAAGGCAACCCCTAGGACACAGCAACCCACTCCAGTGTTCTTGCCTGGAGGGTCCCCTGGACCTGTCTCTTATACACATCTAGATGTGTATAAGAGACAGCCCCCGCCCGGAGGCACAGCCAGGTTCCAGCTTTGAGACCTGCTCCTTCACAAGAGTCTCACTGTCAGACCGAGGTAAACTGAGCGACTGTGGAACCAAGCAGACTTGGGTTCACATTCCGACTCCCCCCTACGCAGGGCCCTGCAGGGCCCTCTGGGTACCCGGGGCTTCCCAGGTCGCTCGGTGGTAAAGAACCTGCCTGCCAGTGCAGGAGACTCAGGTTCGATCCCTGGGTCGGAGAGATCCCCGGGAGAAGGAAATGGCAACCCAGTCCAGTATTCTTGCCTAGGAAATCCCCTGGACAGAGGAGCCTGGCAGGCTACAGTCCATGGGGTCGCAAAAGAGTCGGACACAACTTAGCGACTAAACAGCTGGGTCCCCTGGGTCGGGCCCCGTGTCCTCAGCCCAGAGCTGTTGGAGGGTTAAATGCCCAGCGTGTGTAGGGTGCACAGTGCCAGGCCCCACGTGGGGTATAAGCTCAAGAGCAGCGGCTGCAGTGAGGCAGGGTGAGCGTGACGCCGCTGAAGCGCAGAGGGCCGGCGACCCTCACAAGGTCACACGGCACGCAGGGGCAGAGCCCAGAGCGGGCTCCGGGTCCCATGCACCCGGGCGCTGGCTTCTTGACACCAGGAGACATTCCCCGACCCCGTCTGTGAACCGGGGCTCAGACCCTATCTACCCGGAGGGAGGGGGTCTGCTGGGACCAGCGAGCGGGCCGGCTCACGGACCCGGCAAGTGCCTGGTTCAGACCCAGTTCTCCCTTATGAACCGTGACCCTGCGTGAGCTCCCTGCGTCTGAGCGGCTCCGTTCTCCCACCTGTAAGCTGGGGCCAGTAAGGACCCACCTCCAGGCCTGCGGGGAGGATCTGCGGGTTCAGAGTTGGTGAACACCCCCCAACGAGCAGAAACATTCTTCGGACCACCCCCTGCCTAGGGGTGGGGGGAGCCCATGTACAGAGATCCAGGCTCACCAAGCCCAGGGCGGGTTTCTGGGAGAAGGAAGGACCAACCGCACACTCTGACACCACGGAGGGCTTGGGTGAGATGAACCAAGGGGGTGCTGGGCGCTGAGCGGATAGGCCCGGGACAGGAGAGCGGCCCAGGAGGCGGCAACCAGCCGTACGCAGGCCAGGCGTGACTGGAGAAGGTGCTCCCGGCCACTCGTGGGGTGGCGGGCGTGCGGCCAGACTCCTGGGGAACCGGGATCTGAGCGATTCTCTAGGAGAGCGCACAGTCCCCCTGGAGCATTAGAGATGCTGGTCCACCAGCCGCCGCTCTATTTTCAGACAGCTCCCGCCCAGCGCCCACCCTGCTCTGGCCCCTTGCCGAGACTGGACTTTGTGCTCTGGTTTTGTTAAACTAGAACTGAAGCAATACCTTCATGCTCCCTTCAAGAGGGGGAAACACAGAGGCCACTTCTTGGCATATCAGTAACGCGAGCTACGGAAGAGCGGGGCTTGCCTCTCGCTGACCTAAGGCGCAGCGCGGCCCTGACGCTGCGCGCCCGGCTCTGCTGGGGCTTGTCCCCTGCTCCGCGGTTGCGCCTCCGCGAGGAGCCTCCGTGTCAGACAGGGAAGCAGTCGGCCTCCCTCCCTTGCTGTTGTGAGGCTTTCCGCGTGTTCCCAGCAGCTGACACGGCGCCCGGAACCGAGCTCTCCGTGGCCGTCTGGCGAGTGAGCAGCCCTTCCTGCTGCCCCCAGGCCTGCAGCCTCCGTCGGGGCCCGGGACACGCGGCGGCGGGCCAGGATGGAGTCCCGTCTGCCGGGGGCTCCCCGCCCCCGACACAGAACCTTCACTCCAGGAGAGACCCCACTCACTGGCTGAGGTGAGAGGAGTCTTGCTCATGGAGTCAGACACGAGACCAAACCTGAGCAGCGTCCCCATGGCCTGTGAGTTAGGGAGAGTCCATGAGGCGAGGCTGCTGTCCAATACGGCAGCCGCCTGCCGTGTGGCTATTTACGTGTAATTCAGTTCAGGTCAGTTCAGTCGCTCAGTCGTGGCTGACTCTCCGTGACCCCATGAATTGCAGCACGCCAGGCCTCCCTGTCCATCACCATCTCTCGGAGTTCACTCAGACTCACATCCATCGAGTCCGTGATGCCATCCAGCCATCTCTTCCTCGGTCGTCCCCTTCTCCTCCTGCCCCCAGTCCCTCCCAGCATCACAGTCTTTTCCAGTGAGTCAACTCTTCGCATCAGGTGGCCAAAGTACTGGAGTTTCAGCTTCAGCATCATTCCTTCCAAAGAAATCCCAGGGCTGATCTCCTTCAGAATGGACTGGTTGGATCTCCTTGCAGTCCAAGGGACTCTCAAGAGTCTTCTCCAACACCACAGTTCAAAAGCATCAATTCTTCGGTGCTCAGCCTTCTTCACAGTCCAACTCTCACATCCATACATGACCACAGGAAAAACCATAGCCTTGACTAGATTTCCAAAGAAATCCCAGGGCTGATCTCCTTCAGAATGGACTGGTTGGATCTCCTTGCAGTCCAAGGGACTCTCAAGAGTCTTCTCCAACACCACAGTTCAAAAGCATCAATTCTTCGGTGCTCAGCCTTCTTCACAGTCCAACTCTCACATCCATACATGACCACAGGAAAAACCATAACCTTGACTAGATGGACCTTAGTCGGCAAAGTAATGTCTCTGCTTTTGAAAATACTATCTAGGTTGGTCATAACTTTTCTTCCAAGGAGTAAGCGTCTTCTAATTTCATGGCTGCAGTCACGTTTAGTTAAAACCAAATAAAATTAAAAACTCACGTCCACAGTGGCACCAGCGCGTTTCCGGTGTACAGGGGCCACCCCTGGGCAGGGGCTGTTCCACTGCGCAGCCCAGCCCAGAGCCGTTCATAGAAGGTGATGCGGCGTCCATGTGGCTCTGCCTCCTGGGACGCTCGTCCATGGAGCCCCCGTGCTATGCTGGGAAAACACCCCCGGGGAGAGGCCCAGGTGGAGAAGGACCCCGGCCTTCGTCCTCAGCTCCGAGGAACGCCCAGGTGTTAGCAGCAGCAGCATGCTGGCTATTTGAGTGCACCACTGAAGCGGATCCTCCAGCTCTCGGGGAAACCCAGCCCAGGGACGGCACCTGGGCCAGGGGCAGGACTTCTCCACCGAGAACAGAACCCCACCCCATCCGAACCACAGCTCAGAACCCTCATCTGTCCGTCTCCAATCCCCTGCCTTAGCCCCACACCGAGCGTGCTCAGTCGTGTCTGACTCCTTTGCGACCCCATGGACTGCAGCCCACTGGGCTCCTCCGTCCGTGGGATTTCCGCAGGCCAGAACACCGGAGTGGGTTGCCATCTCCTCCTCCAGGGGATCTTCCCGACCCAGAGACTGAACCCCCTTCTCTGGTGTCTCCTGCATTGCAGACGGATTCTTTACCACCTTGGGAAGCCCTTAAACGCACTAAGATGCCCCGTAACCTTTCCCCTCCCTTGCCACCAAGGCGGGTGGCACTGTTGCCTCCTCGGGTGCCCTGGAGCTTGGACACTTGCACCATAAAGATGTGTTTGTGCATCTGCTTTCTGCAGCCTCGCCTCCCAGCCCTCGGTTGGAGCTTCGAAGGACCAGGTTGGTCTTACAACCTCTGCCCCCTCTCCCGGCGGGCACGCTTCTGGACCCTCGGACTGGAGCTGTTTCACTGTCTTGTGAGGTCGGCGGGCACCCTCTGGGAGGAGGCGCTGGGAGCTGCAGCCGGGGTAGGTGCCCCGTACCACTGGGCGGCTGGGTCTCAGCCGGGAGCCGAGAGCTGGGCGCCCGCTCCTTGCCAACCATTCATGGGGGAGAAGTGATTAAAAAACGCTGGAGAGACTGACTCATGTGGAAATATGGAAAAAGCACACGAGTCCCCAGATTTGTTTAGCTTGGCTCCCACACAAGGGCGACGCGATAAGGCTCCGAGTCAGAAGGTGCAACGTGAGGGGATCAAGAGAGCATGGACTGGGGCCCTGGGGGGTGGGGACCAGACTGGGGTCTGCGCTCTGGGGACCCCAGCCCGAGGCTCCCCACGTGCCCCTCACGCTTGTCTCTGGCCCTGGGAGAGCCTGGTTCTCTCCTCCAGCAAACTCCCCAGCACCCACCCTGGACCCGGCACCCTGTCCAGGCTGGAGGGTCGCCCAGCGAGGAAGCCAGACCTGCCCTCCAGCTGCTTCCAGTCCTTCAGGAAGCAGCTCCTGAGGCCTCGGTGCTGGCTGGTCCCTCTTTCTAGAATGTTCTTCCCCGGATATCTGGATGATGGACTCACCCACCACCATCGAGCTTTGTTCAGATGACACCTTCTGCGCAAGGCCTCCCTTATTCATTACGGTAACGTTATAACCGACCCCCCTTTATAACACTGTCACATCACCAAGGCCTCCCGATCCTCCAAACCCCGTTCCTCCACCCTGCCTGTCTATTCTGGGCTCCAGAGCGCTCCGCACTCCGTAACATGCCTGCAATTACTTGTTTAGGGCTTTCCTGGTGGCACAGCGGTAAAGATCCACCTGCCATTGCAGGAGACACGGGTTCAATCCTTGTGTCGGGACGACCCTCTGGAGAAGGACACAGCAACCCACTCCAGTGTTCTTGCCTGGAGGGTCCCCTGGACAGAGGAGCCTGGTGGGCTGCAGCCCAGGGGTCGCAGAATCAGACGCGACTCGGCAGCTGAACAGCAAGGAGCCCCGGGTCTGTCCTGTCTGCTGCGTTTCCTGACTCTGCCCCTCGGGGAGGCCCAGGGCCGCCTCACTGTCCCTGAGCCCAGGGCCTGCAGAGCCGGCAGGTCCACAGGACGGTCAGGGCCCAAGGCCGGCTCGGTGCCCTGGCTCAGGGCTTCCCTGTGAGGTTCGCCTCCCCCCATCTCCCCGTCCTCAGCCACCTCCTCCGCTGCCCGTGAGCCGGGCCGCCCACAACGGTAAAGAAAGTGTTAAAAATAACCGGGGTGGGGGTGAAGATGGCAGTGGGGCAGCTGCCCACGTGACCACCCACCCGTGCTGATTTACCGCGGGAACAGCCCTCGCCCGGCGGCCCCGGAGCCGGGACACGCGAGCCTCCTGCAGCAGCCGTGCGATCCCCCGAAGGGGGCTTCACTCTCTGCAGAAAGGGTCGCGGAGGGGTGAGAGGCCCAGGCTTCACCCGGAGTGAGGGGGCGGAAAGGGAGCCATGAAGACCGTTCAATCAGCCCCAGTCACCAGCAGGGGCTCAGCGGGAGCCCCGGGGGCAGAAACCCGGGCGGTGGAGCCCCAGAGGCTCTCAGCTCCCGCTGAGCTGCTCGGGGAGGCTGAGGCTCCGTTTTCTCCCCTGAGCGTGGTCCCCCAGGCCGCGCTCGGCGGCCGGCGTGCAGCGCGGAGGTGCGGGGCGCGCTCGGCACGGGCGGGGGTGGGCCGGCGTCGTGGGGCAGTGAGAACCGGCCCGGCTGCGGGGCTCGCGTGGGGCACGGCCCCCTCGTCCTGCTCTGGTCCTGCAGTCGGTCCGCGGCCTCCTGCCGACCGCTGCGCGCAGGGCCCGCCTCCTCCCCGCCTCCGCAGCCTAGCCGTCTTCCTCTTCCTCTGGGGCGGGGCCTCGTCTTCCTCCCCCGGCCCAGCTCCTGATGCCCCTCCAGCACCGTGCCCCGCGGGCATCCGATGCGTCTGTGTGAAAGTGGAGAGAGACCCATGCGGACGGCTTCTGTGTGCCGGTGCTCAGGCGTGTGACCCTATAGACCATAGCCCCCCAGGCGTCTCTGTCCAGGGGATTCTCCAGGCAAGAAGGCTGGAATGGGTAGCCATTCGCTTCTCCAGGGGGTCTTCCTGACCCAGGGATCAAACCTGCGTCTCCAGCACGGTAGGCAGGTTCTTTACCGCTGAGCCCCGCGGGAAGCCCCAGACGGCTACTAAGCACCACCTCAGCTACGTGCCTTGTTATAGAGGAAGGTCAGCCGAGGCCCCTGCAGGTCTTGAGCCCAGCCCAGGACCCCCAGCCATCATCAGCAGGGGCTTTCTGCCGTGGCACGAGAGCTGCGGACACCTGGCAGCGGCCTTTCAAGCTCACGCAGCGACCCCAGCACGGCGGGTCGCCAGCAGGACGGACAAGAGCTCAGTGGGAGACACTGCCGTCTGAGCAGGAGAAGCCGGAGAAAGAGTCCTAGAGAACCCAGAGGTCGGATGAGGGTGAAGCCCTAGAGCCGCGGCGCCTGCTGGGTGCTGCCACGTGGCCTGGGAGCTGTGAAGCACCCGGGCTTTGCCAGGGGCAGGTGGGGCGGGCAGGAGGGCCAGGGCTGTGGATGAAAGGGGAGGTTTCTCAGCCCCACACCAGCTTTAATCTGAGGGCTCTGCCTTTATCGGGTTTATTTGTGTATATTTCTGGGTACAATTTCCTTTGAACAAAGGGATCTGTGACTCAAAGAATGTTTGAAAGCCACTTACTATTTCCAGTACAAGATCAAGGCGCAGAGCAATCAGGAATGGCTGGGAACGACGGGGCAGGGTTCCAGGAGGGAGGGCTGGAATTCAGACAAGGAGAGGGAAGGAGAGAGGGCCTTGGGTGCAGCCGATGACGGGGATGGTGGTGGGACCAGCAGGTGACCGGGGGCAGCCAGGGCCCTCCTCGGATGAAACGAGAGTCATGTGGATGAACGGAGATGTGGGGAGGGTTAGAGGGGCTGGGCTGAGGGCTGCCCCCGTCTCTCATTTGCTGGGTCCCCTGAGTAGCAGGCCCATGTTTTAGGGTCCAAGACAGTGATTCCAGAAACCTGGTTCTGGAACATTCCAGAACATTCCAGGCACCTCCCACCATCTTCATGAAGTCCATAGCCCGTGATGTAATTGGACAAGTTCCAGCAGGACCCGGTGCTCAGAAATGTCGCCCCTCCCCTGCTGAGTTTGACCTCCTTGCTCCAGGGTTTCACAGCCTCGAGTTTCAAAGGCATTGATCCTTGTTCACATATACACATCCCTCCCAGCAGTGATAACTGTGGGTGTTCAACTCAGGCTTGAAAATCATGTTCACCCAAAAACTTGCACACAAAAGTTCATAGCAGGTTTGTTTGTAACAACACAAAGCTGGAAACCACCCAAGTGTCCTTCCACAGGTGAACTGTATGTTCCTAGAAGACAGCGCGGTGATAAAAAGGAGGGAAAGATGGATCTTGAGGGAATTACGCTGAATTGAAGACTCCCAGTTGTAGTGGGTTACGTACTGTGATTCTATTTATATGGGATACTCTTGATATAACGAAGTTACAGAGATGGGGAACAGATTACTAGTTGCCAGAAGTTAGGGATGGGACAGAGGGTGAGCCTTGATGTAAAGGGGGGACACCAGAGAGCCTTGGGGTGATGGAGTGGGCCTGTGTCTTGGTGAAGGTGCTGGCACGCGATAAAATTGCAGAGAAGGACACACACACAGAACGAGAGCAGGTGAAACTGGCAAAACCTGCACACGCTTCACAGATTGCACTGATGCCACCGTCCTGGCACTGATATTTTACTACATTTACCCAAGGTGCAGTCACTGGGGAAAGTTGGCTGGACGTACACAGGACCTCCTGTGGATTTCTTTCTATCTTTTACAAGTTCTTCTGGATCTATGATGATTTCCAAAGTAGAAAATTAAAGAAACACCCCCACACTGCGCAGATATCCCTGG
This sequence comes from Cephalophus harveyi, assembly GCA_006410635.1. Classification (NCBI taxonomy): domain Eukaryota; kingdom Metazoa; phylum Chordata; class Mammalia; order Artiodactyla; family Bovidae; genus Cephalophus; species Cephalophus harveyi. The sequence goes on along the minus strand of SJYT01013210.1, from coordinate 22,077 downwards.
GAGAGATAACCCTTGTGCTTCAATTAAGATCTTGTAAATCGGTCACAGTTTTGACAGACAGCAGAGGAAGCTCTCCCCTGGGGCCTCAGTGGTAAAGAATCCACCTACAACGCAGGAGACGTGGGTTCCATCCCTGGGTTGGGAAGAGCCGCTACAGAAGGGAATGATAATCCACTCTCACCCAATTTCCACTTTCGCCCAGAGGTTTTCCAAACTTTGCTGTGAGATGTTTTCATGTCGTGTGCAGGGAGGCTGGATACACTTTCAAAACACTTTAGACGGTTAAGACCGCGATCATTTAAGGGGGTGAGCAGTGAATCCCCCCAACAAACGGCACCCTGAATCCAGGACTTCCCAGACACGGGAGGAGAGCCCTCGGGGTGATGGACAGACACCAGCGGCACCTGCCAGGCTGGTGAAAGAAGAGGTGGGAGGAGGCAGAGTAGGAGGTTTCTTCCCCCTTGAGTTAGAAAGTGAGCAGAGTGAGAGATCAAGCACTCAGAGGGCCCCCCTGTCAGCCCCTCCCTGTTTTAATGGAGCAGCCGGGCCACACGCCCACCCTCCCTCCCTCGAACCTGCTTTGCACTCAGCCAGAGTCTGCCCAGCAGGCTGCAGTGAGCCTTCAGAAGCCAACAGCCTCGGGAAAGGCCAGCAGCCAGCGGCCTAGAGGGGGCTCATCCACCCCACCCTCGCCCCGCCTCCTGCACCAGGCAGAGCAGCCGCGGGTGGGCCAGGAGCTGGGGGTCACCCCAGCACCTCCTCCACGCGTAGGGACCCCCACCCCGCAGCAGCGTCCCACCCTCAGCGACCGCCCGCAGTGGGAAGTGCATGGTCAGGGGGAGGCGTCCAGCCTGCAGCTCTGTGCCTCCGCGGATGAAACTCACACGGAAACTGCGCCTAGCACCGCGGGCGCTGCGCTGCGTCTCTCTTCCCTGTTGTTTCTAACGCTGGGTGCCAACCCGTGCCCCTGCAGCGGAAGCGTGCCTTCTCAGCCCTGACCTCCAGGAAGTCCTGCGCTCTGTCTTCTTTAGGAAGCCAATCTGTAGCTTATTTTTTCACCGTGTATGTACAGCATTCTTTATTTTCCTTTTCCTCTGTGGTTTACCCCAGGATATTGACTAGAGTCCCCTGGGCCACACAGTAGGACCTGTTGTTTCTCCATCCGGTGCGTGACGGTTGGCCTCTTTGAGCCCTAACCTCCCCCTCCAAGCCTCCGCACCCCTCCTCCTTGGCACCCCACGGCTGTTCTGGAGGCCCGGGATTCTGTTTCCGTCTCACAGATGGGTTCATCTGTATCATAGCTGAGATTCCCGGATAAAGAGGCGCTGGCCGGGTCTCCCGCCTCCTCGCCGCTCCTGCTGGCGGCCCCGCGCCCCTGCAGACCCTGCGCGTCCTGACCGTCTCCAGGTCCTCCCACCTCCAGGCCTTTGTCCCGGCTCCTGGCTGAGCCGCCCTTCTGTCTGCCCGTGCTTCCCACGGTCGTGACTCCTCGCTGAAGCCTTTCCTGAATTTCTCGTGGCGCCCCGGGCCGCGGGCGAGCGCCTCTGTTCACCGATCCCGTGAGCTGGGCTGGCCCCTGGGGACCCGTGCCTCCTCCCGCCTGGCTGGCGGCCCACAGATCAGTGTCTCCGCCCGCGTTTCTGATCGGAAGACAGTGGGCTGGAGAGGGCGGGCCGGGGGGCGCCAGGTTGCACCAACCCAGCTCCAGGTCCGCCCGAGGAAGGGCCTCCCTCCCGGGCGCCGTCTCTGAGTCGCGGAGCCACCAGGCGGCTCCAGGTGGGAGCGGGCGTCATCTCGCAGGTGAGATGTTTCCAGAAACCCTTGGTGATGCCCTGACAAGCCTTCTCAGAAGAGAAGTGCAACCCCCTGGGCTTCATGCAGAAAGGCGGGCGAGGGCGAGACAGGGCGACTCGCTGGAGGGGTGGTGGAGGGGGGTGCCCGCTTCCAAAGCCCTCCCCACCCCATCCGGCTGACAACGCCGCCTTGGGAAGATGCCAGCGGTCCTTCAGGGGACAGAGGAAGACGGACAGGAGAGTCCGTCACGTGGGCTAGGGACGGGACCGTCTCACCGCGTGTCGTGAGGGCCTGGCGGTTAATAGACGAGGCACTCAGGGGCTTTCCTGGCAGCTCAGTGGTAGAGGATCCGCCTGCCACTGCAGGAGATTCCCGTCCCATCTCGGGTCCGGGAAGATCCCCTTTCCCAGGAGCAACTCAGCCCGCGGGTGCCACGACTGAGCCTGTGCTCAGAGCCCCCGCGCTGCCGCCCCTGAGCCCCCCACCTGGAGTCCGTGTTCCCGACAAGAGGAGCCGCCGCAGAGGGCGCCTGTGCCGCGCGAGGACGAGCAGCCCCCTCACCACAACCAGAAGAAGCCCTCACAGCAGCCGAGAGCCAGCACGGCCGAGAATAAAGAAGCAGAAGTATATATACAATACAATATATGCAAATAAATATATAATAAATAATATATATTGGCCTGGCACAGAATAAGTGTTCTGTTTGTTTTATTTCATCATTGCATCAACTCCTCAAAGTGAGTATTATTCCCAGTTTACAGATACGGAAACTAAAGCAGGAAAGAGAGAATTAACTCAAGGAAAATTAGCATCAGAATCAGATCAGTGAAGAATGTTCAGTGACCACCTGGACTTCCCAGGTGGCGCTAGTGGTAAAGAACCTGCCCGCCAATGTAGGAGACGCAGGAGACGTGGGTTCGATCCCTGGGTCAAGAAGATCCCCTGAAGAAGGACATGGCAACCCGCTCCAGTGTTCTTGCCCAGAGAATCCCATGGACAGGGGGGCCTGGCGGGCTGCAGCCCATGGAGTCACAAAGAGTCAGACGTGACCAAGCCATACAAACACTGAGCATGTGGACACCCCTGGCGGTCCAGCGGCCAAGACCGTGCTCCCACCGCATGGGCCTGGCTTCCACCCCTGGTGGGGAAATACGATCCCGGAAGCCACAGGGCCTGGCCAAAAAAAAGAAAGGAGGAGGAATGCTTAGTGAACAGCTGCCTTGTGAGAGCCCTGGGAGACTGAAAGGCCCCCGCCGCCCCACAGGGATGCTGTTTCCTACCGGACTGCTGACCGGTGGAGGCTCCGGTGGAGGCTGAAACGTCCAGAGCAGGGCAGAGAGAACCCTGGAGGGAGGAAGGGGGGGAAGGAAGGGGTTTTGGACTGGTCGAGGAGAGCTTGGCTGGAGGAGCCACGCCTGGGACGTTCTAAGTAGAGCTCGTGATTAGTGGAGAGAAGGCCGCCAGCAGCTCAGAGGCAGGGAGACGCTTCTGTTGGTCAGTCACTCAGTCGTGTCTGACTCCTCGCAACCCATGGACTGCAGCACATCAGCCTTCCCTGTCTCTTGGAGTTTGTTCAAACTCATGTCCATCGAGTCGGTGATGCCATCCAACCATCTCATCCTCTGCCGTCCCCTTCCCCTCCTGCCCTCAGTCTTTCCCAGCATCAGGGTCTTTTTCAGTGAGTCGGCTCTTTGCATCAGATAACCAAAGTTTTGGAGTTTCGGCTTCAGCATCAGTCCTTCCAGTGAATATTCAGGGTTGATTTCCTTTAGGATTGACTGGTTTGATCTCCTTGCTGTCCAAGGGACTCTCAAGAGTCTCCTCCAGCACCACAATTTGAAAGCATCAGTTCTTCAGAGCTCAGCCTTCTTTATGGTCCAACTCTCATATCCATAGATGAGTATGATAAAAACCATGGCTTCGACTAAACAGACCTTTGTTGGCAAAGTGGTGTCTGCTTTTTAGATGCTTTAGTGAGAGTTAGATTTGCATCTGCTGCCCTCGGGCCCTGCACTGGAAGGTGCTGATTACAGAAAGTAAAGCCGCTGTGGGCCAGAGCAGGTCAAAGGCCCCTTGATCATGGGCCTCAAAGGTAGACTTTTGATCTCCACCCCGCCAAGGAGGAAAAAGGGTATCCACCCCTCCACCATCATCATTAAAGGTAAACAGTAAAAGCACAGTTACAAGGCAGTGGCCCTCAACCTCGGAGCACATTAAATCCCCCGGGGGAGTCCCACCCCCACGTCAATTAGGTCTGAGTCCCTGGGGGTGGTGCCCAAGTGTCAGGCAGTTTTAAAGTCCCCGCAACTGCTGTATTGATGAGCACCAAAAGCAAGGTTGAAGCTCGGTTTCTTCAGCTTTTTTCTTTTTTCTTTTCTTTTAATGGAAGTGGCCAGAGCCTCTCTCCAGGCGAAGAACAGACAGCAGAGAAGAACTGGCTTCTCCTTGTGATCTTGGTCCAAACCCCTTTTTCTCTTGCTGAGGGATTCTCCCAGCAACCTCCAAGCAACCAGCTGAGAGATGCTGCCCTGTATTTTCGGCCCTTAGCTGTAGAACAAAGAACTCTTTGAGGTTTAGTAAGAGGCTGCTCAGCTGTCTGGCCCCTGGGCTCGGAAGATCGAGAGTGAGAGTCCGGCTGCCCCACCTGGAGCAGAGCGCGCCTCGGAGCAGGGCTGGGGGACCCCAAAAGCAGCATCTCTGCTTGCAGCTCCTGCCAGCCCCGCTCCGAGCCTTGAGAGAGGCCTCAGCAAAGCGAGGTGCTGCAGGAGGTAAAAGCCAACACAGTTAGGGGCGCACACAGTTAGGGGTGCAAGAGGAGAGCAGAAAAGCTGGCTTAAAACTCAGCATCAAAAAACTAAGATCATGGCACCTGGTCACTTCATGGCAAATAGAAGGGGAAACAGTGGAAGCAGTGTTCGGGGAGGCACACTGATTGAAGCCGCCCGCCCTGGCCAGGCACCACAGTAACCATCTGCATGAGCTGTTTGATGACAGGAGATCCTGATAAGAAATAGGAACTAATAAGCCACCACCAACCGGAAGAGTTCGGGAAAGGTCGAAAGGAGACACCGCGTGTCCATCCACTTCCCAGAGTCTCTCTCGCTAGCATCCATCCTGGCTGAGCGATGCATGTGCCACCCACCAGGAGAGACTCTGAGTTAGAGTGATTGGCCAAAGACGACCCGGAAACTCATCTCACCACCATAAAACCCGAGACTGCGAGCCACGCGGCAGAGCAGCTCTCCTGGGTCCCCTTACCCTGCTGCTCTCCACCCGGGCGCCCTTTCCCAATAAAATCTCTTGCTTTGTCAGCACTTGTGTCTCCTCGGACAATTCATTTCCGAGTGTTAGACAAGAGCCCACTTTCGGGCCCTGGGAGGGGTGCCCTTCCTGCAACACAGTGACAGATTTTCTTTTCTTGGACTCCAAAATCACTGCAGACAGTGACTGCAGCCATGAAATTAGAAGACGCTTGCTTCTTGGAAGAAAATCTATGACAAGCTTACACAGCGTAATAAAAGCAAAGACATAATTTTGCCAACAAAGGTCTGGAGAATCAGAGTTATGGTTTTTCCAGTAGTTATGTAGGGTGTGATAGTTGGACCTTAAAGAAGGCTGAGCACCGAGGAGTTGATGCTTTTGAACTGTGGTGCTTGCGAAGACTCTTGAGAGTCCCTTGGGCTGCAAGGAGATCCAACCAGTCCATTCTAAAGGAAATCAACCCTGAATATTCATTGGAAGGACTGATGCTGAAGCTGAAGCTCTAATACTTTGGCCACCTGATGAGAAGACTGACTCATTGGAAAAGCCCCTGATGCTGGAAAGATTGAGGGCAGGAGGAGAAGGGGATGACAGAGGATGAGATGGTTGGATGGCATCACTGACTCAACAAATCTGAATTTGAGCAAACTCGGGGAGATGGTGAAGGACAGGGAAGTCCAGCATGCTACAGTCCATGGGTCACAAAGAGTTGGACGTGACTGAGCAACTGAACAACAACAGCAGTCAGGGGTACAAGATATTAGGGTCTCAGGCAGCGAACCACAGCCCCCATCTATCCCTCTCGCCACTGAAGGGAAACCAGCTTGAATTCGACTCCTTGGTGGGAATCTGTCAATGCAATATCTCCCAAGCCTTCTGCTCCCTGCTTTGTTCCTGGGAGAAGTGATTTCTGGCTCATCTAAAGTGGTCCTGACCCCCTGGTGTTGGGGGGTGGGAGGCTTGGAAGTGAGTGTTGAAAAGGGCTTGGGTCACGTGAATGAGGCGGGGCCTGGAGGGCATTCCCCCTGCCTTCTTCACTCTCTCTGGGAGTTGCTGAGTGACACTCGAGACCCAGTGGACCTGTCTGAGCCCGAGCGTGGGACCTGCTAGCCGGCCTCACCCCTGCCTTTCCACCGCTCACCTGGGCCTCTGCCTCTGCCCTCAGGCACACCTGTCTCTTTGGGGCATCCTTCTGCTGGGCTGGTCCTGTCTGAGGACCTCCCAGAGCGAGTCCATTCATCTTACCCAGCATCTCACAGCCTTGGGTATAGCTGACCACACGATGTAGCTGTGGTGGCACGGTTAAAGCGACGATCTCTCAATAGATGGTAGATAGATACTGATCAGTGCAGTTCAGTTCAGTGGCTCAGTCGTGTCCGACTATTTGCGACCCCTTGAATCGCAGCACGCCAGGCCTCCGTGTCCATCACCAACTCCTGGAGTTCACTCAGACTCACATCCATCGAGTCCGTGACGCCATCCAGTCATCTCATCCTCTGTGGTCCCCTTCTCCTCCTGCCCCCAGTCCCTCCCAGCATCAGAGTCTTTTCAAATGAGTCAACTCTTCTCATGAGGTGGCCAAAGTACTGGAGTTTCAGTTTTAGCATCAGTCCTTCCAAGCAACACCCAGGGCTGATCTCCTTCAGAATGGACTGGTTGGATCTCCTTGCAGTCCAAGGGACTCTCAAGAGTCTTCTCCAACACCACAGTTCAAAAGCATCAGTTCTTCGGCGCTCAGCCTTCTTCATAGTCCAACTCTCACATCCATACATGACCACTGGAAAAACCATAGCCTTGACTAGATGGATATGCTGTCTAGGTTGGTCATAACTTTTCTTCCAAGGAGTAAGTATTGCAAGAAGATTCTTCCCATCTAGTTAATTAACAAATCTATCACTCCATATATTTATTTTTTATGTATGTATGAGACAGTTATTTTCTACCCTCTTAGCAAACTTCAATTATATAATAGTATTATAAGTTATAGTCACTGTCTATAGAATATATCTCCAAATTTTATTCATTATATAGCTGAAAAATTATACCTTTTTAGCAATCTCTTCCTAATTTGTCCACCCCACCCAAATTACTGTCAACCAATATTCTACTCTCTTTCTATGAGTTTGACTTTTTAGATTCCACATATAAGTGATACCATGCAGTGCTAGGCTTTGTCTGACTTATTTCACTTAGCATAATGCCCTCAAGGCTCATTCATATTGTCACAAATGGCAGGATTTCCTTTTTTCTGTTGTCTGAAAAATATTCCATTTTATGTATATACCATGTTTTCTTTATTAATTGGTGTGTGGATGGACATTTGTGCTTTTTTTGTTTGATTGTTTGTTCTGTTTTTTACCATTTCACTATTGTGAATATTGCTGCAATGAGCAGATATTGGTTTATCTTGTTTTATTCTCTTCGGATATATACCCAGAAGTGGAATTAAACTGGAAGATTATTTTATGAAGAGATCAGTTCTTTCAAAACCACTCAGTGAAATTTCAATCAAAATACCTTTTTTAGGTAGAAATTGGCAAGCTGATTCTGAAATTTATACAGAACTGTAAATTAGAGAGTATTCAAAATCATCTTAAAAAATAAATTCAGAATTTTGAGAACTTACACTGCCTGAATTTAATGTATATTAGAAAGCTACAATAACCAACAGTGTGTTATTGATATAAGGATAAAAACACAGATACTACTGAAGAGAGAATTCAGAAATTTACTCACACATATATGGTCTATTTTTTAACAAACATGTCAAAGAATTTGTGGGAAGGATAGTCTTTTCAGAAAATGGTGTACACATCTGGTTCCATCACTTCATGGGAAATAGATGGGGAAACAGTGGGAACAGTGGCAGACTTTATTTTGGGGGGCTCCAAAATCACTGCAGATGGTGATTGCAGCCATGAAATTAAAAGACGCTTACTCCTTGGAAGGAAAGTTATGACCAACCTAGATAGCATATTCAAAAGCAGAGACATTACTTTGTCAACAAAGGTCTGTCTAGTCAAGGCTATGGTTTTTCCAGTGGTCATGTATGGATGTGAGAGTTGGACTG
>SJYT01013210.1:0-10576 GCA_006410635.1 Cephalophus harveyi | reverse complement strand
CGCTCTGACCTCCTCCTCATTCCTCTCCCCCGGTCCTTCCCCCTACCCCGCCTCTTCCTCCCTTTCTCCCCACCCCACTAGTCCTCACTCGGGGTTTGGGCTGCTCGGCCCGGCACCCCTTCACCTACCGTCCCTCACGGGCCCATTTCCGCCTCTGTGCGCTCCCACAGCGCCTCCTCCATCCACGCCCCCAAAGGGGCTGGATGAGCCCCAACCCAGGGGTGCTGCGGTGCGGGGGGGCCGCGGGGGTCCATCCCCCGGGACCCGGGCAGAGACGAATGTGCTCAGCATCTCTACCGGCCCCGCTGCCTTGGCAACGCGGCGCTCTGGTCCACCCTGGAGGGTTTCATTACCGAGGTAAAAAACAGCTTTTCTTCCCTGAGACCCATTTAATTATTTGATTGCTCAGTAACCAAAAGTGCGCGAGGCCCGCAGCCAGAAGGGACTTGAAAGCCGAGCGAGCGGTGATGGGCTCCAGGAGCCCAGGGTTCAAAGGCTGCGCCGCACTGTCGACCTCGGGGAACCAGTCAACACGGGGTGCAGGTGGAAGGGGGATGAATGAGGAGAAGGGAGATGACGGAGGAGGAGGGTGATGACAGAGGAGGAGGAGGGGGATGACGGAGAAGGGGGGATGACGGAGGAGGGGGGATGACGGAGGAGGAGGGGGATGACGAAGGAGGAGGTGTGGAGGAGGGGATGATGAGGGAGGAAGCGGATGATGGAGGAGGCGGGATGCCGGCAAAGTGGGAGGCGAGTTCAAAGGAGCGCGGAGGGTTTTCATGTAAAGTTTAGAGTTTAAGGCGTGACTGTCACGATGGAGCCTCGGCGTTTGCACTCTTGTTTATTAGAAAGTTTTCCAGCCATTCAGCGGCTTCCCAGAGCAATGTGGGGCGCGGGGCGGGGAGTGGTTCTGGTCCCCTTAAGTGGGAGGCGAGTTCAAAGGAGCGCGGAGGGTTTTCATGTAAAGTTTAGAGTTTAAGGCGTGACTGTCACGATGGAGCCTCGGCGTTTGCACTCTTGTTTATTAGAAAGTTTTCCAGCCATTCAGCGGCTTCCCAGAGCAATGTGGGGCGCGGGGCGGGGAGTGGTTCTGGTCCCCTAGTTACACCCAGGAGGGCACCTTGCTCTGGCTCCTGTTCTCCCGGGAGGAGGGGGCGGAGCCGAAGACTCCCCTGCCCCCCAGGTCCCACGGGAGTCGCAGGAGCAGAGGGTCCTCAGGAGTCGGGGAGGCAGCCTGGGGTGCATCCGGCGCGGGTGGCCCAGCGGGGCTGCTGGCCACGCGGGTCTCCACGGCCCCAGCTCCTGCTTGTGTCCCGGCGCTGTCTCTTATACACATCTGTGCCCATGAGCCACCCTCCCCCGGCCGGCTGGATCAGAGGGTCGGGTGAGGCGCACACTGCTCACAGGGCGGTTCTCTTTGTGGACGCTCTTCACCCAACAAACATCCCCTTCCCGTGCGCAGAGCACTCGGGGCCGGGCTGCATCTCAGATCCCGGAGAGCGTCCGTGTAGGGGAGTCCCAGGATGAACCCTTTCTGAAATAAGGGGAAGATACGTCGGGATGGCGGGGGGAGCACACGAGTTTGGGTCAGCATATACACACGCTATATATGAAATAGAGAACCAGCGGGGACCTGCTGTCGGGCACCCCGGGCGGCTCAGACAGCAAAGAATCTGCCTGCAGTGCGGGAGACCTGGGTTTGATCCCTGGGTCAGGAAGATCCCATGGAGGAGGGAAAGGCTACCCACCCCAGTATTCTGGCCTGGAGAATTCCATGGACTGTGTAGGTTGTGGGGTCACAGAGTCAGACACGACTGGCGACTTTCACTTCCAACATGAGGAATGAAGAGATTCCAGCTGGTGGATGTGGTGGGAGACCTCTTGATTCCTGCCGTAAGAATCATGAGTTCCGACACGGGCTTGGGGTTCGGAAGAACCTGAACCCACGTCCCAGAGCCACTGCCTCGGCGGGAAGCTCCGCACCAGCATGCCCGAGGCTCGCGCTCCTCACCGTGACTGACAGTCGGCTCCGCGCCGGCGGGAGGGACCGGCCTCTGGGATCCTCGAAACTTGACTTTGTCTGCAGAATCCACTGTGCCTTCCTCCCACGAGAGGGTTTATGGCTTTATTCAAATTTTCCAAAGAAAAAGGTAAAATGCAAGATCTCCCCTCCAGCCCCGCCTTGTCTCCACTGGGAGCTGGTGATTCACCGCTGCCCACGCCGGACACCCCACCCCAGGGAGGCCCGGGGCGCTGGAGGGGCACCCCCCTGGTCCTTTGCCACGTCCCCTCTAAGCGCCAGCTGCCCAGCGAGTCACCTACCTCGTCTTCATTTCCTGGGTGCTTCCGGAAGCTCTGGCCCCCTTTTCTGATTGGTCGCTCTCCGGTTCATCAGAGGAGCGCGCAGACCGTGGGCCCGAGTCCTCCCTGGGCTGGCGGGAGCCATTGCAGCTCCATCCTCACTCCCTGGATTAGTATTAGGAAATCCGCCCCCACCCCACCCCACATCCCGCTGCAGCCTCTGGGCGCTGGCCTGGCACAGAACCCAGAAAGGCGGCGGGCACCGCGCTGGCTGGGGAGACAGAGGCGTTCCAGTCGGAGCCTTGCTTCGGCCCCAGTGCATCTAAGATTTGTCTTTATTACGTTTGAGCTTGCACCAGGGGTCCCGAACCTCCGGGCTGCAGACCAGTACCTCCTGCCAGATCAGCGACAGCATGAGGTTAAAGATCCGGCGCTCTCAGTACACGTGATGCACTTGAGTCATCCTGAAACCGTTCCCCTACCCCTGTGCATGGCAAAGCCATCTTCCACAAAACCGCTCACGGGTGCCACAAAGGCTGGGGTTGCCGCCTTCCGCAGTACCTGGAAATTCTCTGCAGCCCCTCACCTGGGGGAGGGGGCGGTTCACAGGGAGGCTGGGGCTTGGCATAAAGGACCCTGTTTTCTTCTTTTCAACCCCCAGGATATGTTGGGATTATAATCATATTGTCAAAAGAAGGGAAATTGGAAGTTACCCCAGAGAAAATATTCCAGTCTATTTGAATAATTAGGTAAGACTGGGCTTTTTGCTGTTGTTGGTTGGTCTTATTTAAAAAAAGAAAAAAAGATCCTCTGTGTGTGTGTGTGTGTGTGTTGGGGGCTTTAGCAGAGACCCGCCACAGACACAAGTGTCCACCTCGTCCAGGGCCCAGTTCCGAGGGCATAAGGCCCCCGGCTCCATCCACACTGACTCTTGACTTCTCCTAAAGGGCTCATCTGCTCAGGGCCTTCGCCTTTGTCATTCTCTCTGCTTGGCTACCAGGATAAAAAACACTTGGGAGAAATCACAGATTTTCTGTCTCTGAAGATTTCCAGGTTAGAAGGTGACGCCCATGGTCCTCTTCAGGTCTCCAGGCTGCACCCTAGACTGTGTGAGCTGTCCGAGCTGGAGAATTCTGAGTTTGGCACAGGCCTGGGGGATTCTACAATATTTTCCAAGGGAAGCGATCGGCTACCTGGTGGCTGGGGGGCAGCCAGGGGTGGGGGGAGGGGAGTCTTCCTGCCTCTGAGGGAAGGTTTCTGTCCTGGCAGGGACCTGCACTGGTAAAATGAGCCTCAGCTCCCAGCCCCAACCAGGCAGTGGGTGCTCTCTGGGGTGTCTGCTTCCGGGAGGGTAAAGTCTTTTGCGATCGCCGGTTATGTGGTTGGTTTGTGAGTCATCGTGGAGCTCTTGGCCAGGCCGAAGACAGCAAGAAGCAATTAGTCCTCTGATCGACAGGGTTTGTCAACATAAAAGGTTTGGGCTGAAGGGCCGCCAGATGACACCCACTGCTTGGCACGCCTGGGATGGCCCCAGGCCTTCGTTGTTTATTCCTCCTGCCTGAAAAACGCCCAGGGGGTGAGAGAAGGGGGCGGGCCCGAGCTGGAGGTGGGGCCCAGCTGCCGTCCATCTGAGCCCCTCCGCCCGGGGAGGGGTGGGGGTGGAGAGCAGAGCCCCCTCCCCTCGCGTTAGGGGGCAGGGGCTGCTGGGGCCACCTGCTTCCCACTGGGCCAGAGGCCAATTATCCAGACGGAGGGACAGCCGGGTCCCCAGGGCAGGGACAGTGAGACGTGAGAAAGGGAGTTAAGGAGACGCGCGGACGGTGAGAGTAAAAGGTCGGCTTATTTGATCTGAGCTGCTTAGAGATTTTTCCTTTTTTTTTTTTTTGCTAACCAGAGAAATAAAGTCATGGTAGAAAATTTGATAAAGACATAGAATGATAAAAGCCCCTCCCCCAATTCATCTGTAATCCCACGGCCCCAAGATACCAATTGATAATATTTTGGTGTATTTCTTTCCTGTACATGGCACACTCTCTTGCTCAGTATTCGGAGCATCTGTTTTTGAGGATAAATTCCTACATGTGTGAAGACTTTTATTGTTCCAAGCAGTGTGTGTGTGCTAGTTGCTCAGTCGTGTCCAGCTCTTTGCGACCCCATGAACTGTAGCCCGCCAGGCTCCTCTGTCCACGGCATTCTCCAGGCCAGAACCTGAGTGGGCTGCCATGCCCTTCTCTAGGGGATCTTCCCGGCCCAGGGATCGAGCCCGTCTCTCGCACTGCAGGCGATTCTTCACCTTCTGAACCACAGGGGAGGCTCTGTGGCTGTGTCTGGAGACCGCCTGGCTGCCGTGCAGACCATCTGGACTCCACCGCCTGGAGCTCCTCTTTCAGTGAGAGGCCGCAGGGCAGTCCCTTCCGTGTGAGGAGACTGAGCCCAGCAGAACCTGCCGACCGCCACCCCCCACCCGCCCTGGGACTGCAGGGTTCACTTCCGGCCCTGAAGGAAGGGCTTGTGGTCCTGCCTGCCTGCCTCACCCTTACCTGTCGGGAGGTCCTGCTTCGGGACCATACCTGCCTCGTGTGACGGCCGCTTGCCGTGGTCTCCGGCCCCGAGTCTCCCACTCCATACAACCCCTGATGGTGTCTTGTGCCGGACCCTGGTTGATTTCCACCCTCCGGTCCCCAGCGCGCAGAGTCCTCCAAGCCGCCTGCTCCGAAGTCTCCGTACACACCGCCAGTGTTGACTTCTGTCCGCTGTCCCCACGGTCACCGTGGCTGGCTCTCATCCTTGCTGGGTCTCCTGGTAGCAGCACCGTGGTCCTCCTTTGGGGAGCACTCCTCAGCCACAAAAACGGCACAGGATCTGGCCAATGGATACATCTCCCCCTCTGGTACCACGACTGGTTCGGCAATGGGCCTGAGACTAGCGTGGGTCCCGCGAGAGTCAGCCTTGGGACTCAGGCCAGGAATTCAGAGAGCACGGCGCCCCCTGTGTGCTGGGCCCTCTCAAGTGGAAGGACAACACGCAAGCTTCGGGAGACCTCACCGAGGAGAGCCCACTGGGGCTGAAGCCGGAATTCAGAGCCTCAAGAGGAGGGGCTGGCGGCGGAGGGGGAGACTGGCCAGCCTCTGACGGATCCTTACCATCCAGCTGCCCAGGTCCCTGGGAGCCAGCAAATCCTGTCTCTTTGTTCTCTTAAGTCGACTTGACTTGGGTTTTGTTTTACTCAACCCAAAGGATCCTGGCTAATAACACAGCCCCCATCCCGGGAGCAGTGGGCAGATGTGTTCCCAAGACCAGGAGCCCACACCACGTGAGAGGCTGGGGAGGGGAACCAGTCACTTTGAGAAACAGGATGTTGTGATAAAGAGGCTCGAGTTCCGATTCTGGAGAATTCCACAGGTTAGATGTTTGCGACCAGAGGCCTGGGGATGTGAGGGTGTGAGGGCCTTTTCCTAACGGGGCTCTTGGGCCCTGAGGCAACGCTGGCTCTTTGCTGCAGGCCAGCATCAGCAACTCCTGTGGAGCAGGACCCTGTCTTCCTGGAGGAGGGGCCCTGTCCCTGAAGCCCCGGTCCCTGCCCTGGAGGCCTGGGTTCTGACACAGTGGACGCAGCGCTGATTGAGGCGACCTCTGGAGACCCAGAGGAGGGTCACTGTGGGCTGAGACTTCCTGGGCCCCAGGAATCCACCGGGAGGAGAGCGGGAGGGGGTCCTGGGACAGGGACCAGGCCAGTCAAGGCCCTCAGGTGGGCGGAAGGGAGCGCCCAGGGTCTAGCGGGGGTGGGTGATGAAGGCGGCCTTAGGGTCTTCCAGGTCGAGGCTGACCCCCATCAAAGACGGGGATCAGTCTTTGGGAGAGAAGCTAACCCTGGTGGAGGCTGGGAAGACGGGTGGCAGGCGCGCAGGTGATGGAGAGATGCAGAACCTGGGCCGCACCCTCCTCCCCCCACCCGTGCTCTCCTCCCTTCCTCCCTCCCCCCTGTCTCTTATACACATCTAGATGTGTATAAGAGACAGGGAAGATCCCATGGAGGAGGGAAAGGCTACCCACCCCAGTATTCTGGCCTGGAGAATTCCATGGACTGTGTAGGTTGTGGGGTCACAGAGTCAGACACGACTGGCGACTTTCACTTCCAACATGAGGAATGAAGAGATTCCAGCTGGTGGATGTGGTGGGAGACCTCTTGATTCCTGCCGTAAGAATCATGAGTTCCGACACGGGCTTGGGGTTCGGAAGAACCTGAACCCACGTCCCAGAGCCACTGCCTCGGCGGGAAGCTCCGCACCAGCATGCCCGAGGCTCGCGCTCCTCACCGTGACTGACAGTCGGCTCCGCGCCGGCGGGAGGGACCGGCCTCTGGGATCCTCGAAACTTGACTTTGTCTGCAGAATCCACTGTGCCTTCCTCCCACGAGAGGGTTTATGGCTTTATTCAAATTTTCCAAAGAAAAAGGTAAAATGCAAGATCTCCCCTCCAGCCCCGCCTTGTCTCCACTGGGAGCTGGTGATTCACCGCTGCCCACGCCGGACACCCCACCCCAGGGAGGCCCGGGGCGCTGGAGGGGCACCCCCCTGGTCCTTTGCCACGTCCCCTCTAAGCGCCAGCTGCCCAGCGAGTCACCTACCTCGTCTTCATTTCCTGGGTGCTTCCGGAAGCTCTGGCCCCCTTTTCTGATTGGTCGCTCTCCGGTTCATCAGAGGAGCGCGCAGACCGTGGGCCCGAGTCCTCCCTGGGCTGGCGGGAGCCATTGCAGCTCCATCCTCACTCCCTGGATTAGTATTAGGAAATCCGCCCCCACCCCACCCCACATCCCGCTGCAGCCTCTGGGCGCTGGCCTGGCACAGAACCCAGAAAGGCGGCGGGCACCGCGCTGGCTGGGGAGACAGAGGCGTTCCAGTCGGAGCCTTGCTTCGGCCCCAGTGCATCTAAGATTTGTCTTTATTACGTTTGAGCTTGCACCAGGGGTCCCGAACCTCCGGGCTGCAGACCAGTACCTCCTGCCAGATCAGCGACAGCATGAGGTTAAAGATCCGGCGCTCTCAGTACACGTGATGCACTTGAGTCATCCTGAAACCGTTCCCCTACCCCTGTGCATGGCAAAGCCATCTTCCACAAAACCGCTCACGGGTGCCACAAAGGCTGGGGTTGCCGCCTTCCGCAGTACCTGGAAATTCTCTGCAGCCCCTCACCTGGGGGAGGGGGCGGTTCACAGGGAGGCTGGGGCTTGGCATAAAGGACCCTGTTTTCTTCTTTTCAACCCCCAGGATATGTTGGGATTATAATCATATTGTCAAAAGAAGGGAAATTGGAAGTTACCCCAGAGAAAATATTCCAGTCTATTTGAATAATTAGGTAAGACTGGGCTTTTTGCTGTTGTTGGTTGGTCTTATTTAAAAAAAGAAAAAAAGATCCTCTGTGTGTGTGTGTGTGTGTGTTGGGGGCTTTAGCAGAGACCCGCCACAGACACAAGTGTCCACCTCGTCCAGGGCCCAGTTCCGAGGGCATAAGGCCCCCGGCTCCATCCACACTGACTCTTGACTTCTCCTAAAGGGCTCATCTGCTCAGGGCCTTCGCCTTTGTCATTCTCTCTGCTTGGCTACCAGGATAAAAAACACTTGGGAGAAATCACAGATTTTCTGTCTCTGAAGATTTCCAGGTTAGAAGGTGACGCCCATGGTCCTCTTCAGGTCTCCAGGCTGCACCCTAGACTGTGTGAGCTGTCCGAGCTGGAGAATTCTGAGTTTGGCACAGGCCTGGGGGATTCTACAATATTTTCCAAGGGAAGCGATCGGCTACCTGGTGGCTGGGGGGCAGCCAGGGGTGGGGGGAGGGGAGTCTTCCTGCCTCTGAGGGAAGGTTTCTGTCCTGGCAGGGACCTGCACTGGTAAAATGAGCCTCAGCTCCCAGCCCCAACCAGGCAGTGGGTGCTCTCTGGGGTGTCTGCTTCCGGGAGGGTAAAGTCTTTTGCGATCGCCGGTTATGTGGTTGGTTTGTGAGTCATCGTGGAGCTCTTGGCCAGGCCGAAGACAGCAAGAAGCAATTAGTCCTCTGATCGACAGGGTTTGTCAACATAAAAGGTTTGGGCTGAAGGGCCGCCAGATGACACCCACTGCTTGGCACGCCTGGGATGGCCCCAGGCCTTCGTTGTTTATTCCTCCTGCCTGAAAAACGCCCAGGGGGTGAGAGAAGGGGGCGGGCCCGAGCTGGAGGTGGGGCCCAGCTGCCGTCCATCTGAGCCCCTCCGCCCGGGGAGGGGTGGGGGTGGAGAGCAGAGCCCCCTCCCCTCGCGTTAGGGGGCAGGGGCTGCTGGGGCCACCTGCTTCCCACTGGGCCAGAGGCCAATTATCCAGACGGAGGGACAGCCGGGTCCCCAGGGCAGGGACAGTGAGACGTGAGAAAGGGAGTTAAGGAGACGCGCGGACGGTGAGAGTAAAAGGTCGGCTTATTTGATCTGAGCTGCTTAGAGATTTTTCCTTTTTTTTTTTTTTGCTAACCAGAGAAATAAAGTCATGGTAGAAAATTTGATAAAGACATAGAATGATAAAAGCCCCTCCCCCAATTCATCTGTAATCCCACGGCCCCAAGATACCAATTGATAATATTTTGGTGTATTTCTTTCCTGTACATGGCACACTCTCTTGCTCAGTATTCGGAGCATCTGTTTTTGAGGATAAATTCCTACATGTGTGAAGACTTTTATTGTTCCAAGCAGTGTGTGTGTGCTAGTTGCTCAGTCGTGTCCAGCTCTTTGCGACCCCATGAACTGTAGCCCGCCAGGCTCCTCTGTCCACGGCATTCTCCAGGCCAGAACCTGAGTGGGCTGCCATGCCCTTCTCTAGGGGATCTTCCCGGCCCAGGGATCGAGCCCGTCTCTCGCACTGCAGGCGATTCTTCACCTTCTGAACCACAGGGGAGGCTCTGTGGCTGTGTCTGGAGACCGCCTGGCTGCCGTGCAGACCATCTGGACTCCACCGCCTGGAGCTCCTCTTTCAGTGAGAGGCCGCAGGGCAGTCCCTTCCGTGTGAGGAGACTGAGCCCAGCAGAACCTGCCGACCGCCACCCCCCACCCGCCCTGGGACTGCAGGGTTCACTTCCGGCCCTGAAGGAAGGGCTTGTGGTCCTGCCTGCCTGCCTCACCCTTACCTGTCGGGAGGTCCTGCTTCGGGACCATACCTGCCTCGTGTGACGGCCGCTTGCCGTGGTCTCCGGCCCCGAGTCTCCCACTCCATACAACCCCTGATGGTGTCTTGTGCCGGACCCTGGTTGATTTCCACCCTCCGGTCCCCAGCGCGCAGAGTCCTCCAAGCCGCCTGCTCCGAAGTCTCCGTACACACCGCCAGTGTTGACTTCTGTCCGCTGTCCCCACGGTCACCGTGGCTGGCTCTCATCCTTGCTGGGTCTCCTGGTAGCAGCACCGTGGTCCTCCTTTGGGGAGCACTCCTCAGCCACAAAAACGGCACAGGATCTGGCCAATGGATACATCTCCCCCTCTGGTACCACGACTGGTTCGGCAATGGGCCTGAGACTAGCGTGGGTCCCGCGAGAGTCAGCCTTGGGACTCAGGCCAGGAATTCAGAGAGCACGGCGCCCCCTGTGTGCTGGGCCCTCTCAAGTGGAAGGACAACACGCAAGCTTCGGGAGACCTCACCGAGGAGAGCCCACTGGGGCTGAAGCCGGAATTCAGAGCCTCAAGAGGAGGGGCTGGCGGCGGAGGGGGAGACTGGCCAGCCTCTGACGGATCCTTACCATCCAGCTGCCCAGGTCCCTGGGAGCCAGCAAATCCTGTCTCTTTGTTCTCTTAAGTCGACTTGACTTGGGTTTTGTTTTACTCAACCCAAAGGATCCTGGCTAATAACACAGCCCCCATCCCGGGAGCAGTGGGCAGATGTGTTCCCAAGACCAGGAGCCCACACCACGTGAGAGGCTGGGGAGGGGAACCAGTCACTTTGAGAAACAGGATGTTGTGATAAAGAGGCTCGAGTTCCGATTCTGGAGAATTCCACAGGTTAGATGTTTGCGACCAGAGGCCTGGGGATGTGAGGGTGTGAGGGCCTTTTCCTAACGGGGCTCTTGGGCCCTGAGGCAACGCTGGCTCTTTGCTGCAGGCCAGCATCAGCAACTCCTGTGGAGCAGGACCCTGTCTTCCTGGAGGAGGGGCCCTGTCCCTGAAGCCCCGGTCCCTGCCCTGGAGGCCTGGGTTCTGACACAGTGGACGCAGCGCTGATTGAGGCGACCTCTGGAGACCCAGAGGAGGGTCACTGTGGGCTGAGAC
>SJYT01013202.1:38099-70136 GCA_006410635.1 Cephalophus harveyi | reverse complement strand
TATAAATGATATTTGTTCTTTTCTGGCTTACTTCACTCAGTGTGGCAATCTCTAGGTCCATCTATGTTGCTGCAAGTGGCATTATTTTATTCCTTTTTATGGCTGAATTATATTCCATTGTATATATGTACCACATCATCTTTTCCCATTCCTGTGTTGATGGACATTCAGACTGCTTCCATGTCCTGGCTATTGTAAATGGTGATGCAATGAGTACTGGGGTACATGTATATTTTTGAATTATGGTTTTATCTGGGTATATGTCTAAGAGTGGGATTGCTGGATCATATGGTAGCTCTATTTTTAGATTTTTTAAGGAGCCTGTTCTCCAGAGTGACTGTACCAATTTATATTTCCACCAACTATGTAGGAGGGTTTCCTTTTACCCATATCATCTCCAGTCTTTATTGTTTGTAGATGTTTTGATGATGGCCATTTTGACAGGTGTGAGATGATACATCATTTAATTTGAATTTCTCTGACAATTAGTGATGTTGAGCATCTTTTCCTTTGCCTCTTGGCTGTCTGTATATCTTCTTTGGAAAAAATGTCTATTTAGGTCTTGGGCCCATTTTTTGATTAGGTTGTTTGTTGACACTGAGTTTCATGAGCTGTTTGTCTATTTTGGAGATGACAT
Organism: Cephalophus harveyi; assembly: GCA_006410635.1. Lineage (NCBI taxonomy): Eukaryota > Metazoa > Chordata > Mammalia > Artiodactyla > Bovidae > Cephalophus > Cephalophus harveyi. The sequence goes on along the minus strand of SJYT01013202.1, from coordinate 69,499 downwards.
TCTTGTTAGTCTCTTCATTTGAAAATATTTTCTTCCGTTCTGAGGGTTGTCTTTTCATTTGCTTTAGGTTTACTTTGCTATGTGTCCATGCTGGCTTTTATTTATTTATTTTTGATATAACAGCATGTCACAGGCATTTTTCCCATCCTAAATGCTCTTTTAATATATTTAATGAAGTCAGGGCTATCAATCATTTCCTTTATACTTTTCTGCTTTACTTTGATATTTGGAAACATCTTACTTACTTGGAAGACAAATCAGTGTTTTCCAGAGTTACTTATTTTATATTCTTTAAAAAAATATTTTTATTTGGCTGCACGTGATCTTCATTGTGGTATGTGGGATTTTTAGTTGTGGCATGTGAACCCTTAGTTGTGGCATGGGGGATCTAGTTCTCTGAACCCCCCCTGAACAAGGCTTTCTGAATTGGGAGGGTAGTCTTAGCCATTGAACCACCAGCCAAGTGCCACTTATTTCATATTTTGCAAGTAAAGACTCTGGTCAAATTTTCCCTAGTGCACTAAAAGCTGGTGCACTGGGACAAACTAGAGGGATGGAATGGGGAGGGAGGCAGGAGGGGGTTTCGGGGTGGGGAGACACATGTATACCTGAGGCTGATTCATGTCAATGTATGGCAAAAACCACCACAATATTGTAAAGTAATTAGCCTCCAATTATAATAAATAATTTTTTAAAAATTGCTGTAGCAATGTAGAAATATTTGAGGCAAAAATTAAGTTATGTACATAACTCTGAGCCAGCTAGCTCCAGCTGTGGCTTGAGATACCCAGCCCTGGAGATAGACAATTTTACTCTCAAAAATGCACAAAGCCCAGATGACCTCATTTGATTGGAGGTGATTCTGAGAAATGAGCAAATGCTATTCCATCTGCACTGCCAACAAAGAATTAAGTGGCTTTTCCACAATTAAGAAAAAAAAATGAAAAATAAAAAGATGTTAAATATAGGCTGTTGCTAAAAATTGCTTGCCTACCTCAATTATCATTATGATTCCCCTGAACTCGTGCCAGAGCTCAGAACAGGAGTGGTGAACTGTTTCAGTCCTCTACCTTTTTCCTGTCTCTTATCAGGTGAAGTAATACACTCAAGAAAAATATCTGAAACAATTCTGTTATGGTTGGCTAAATCACTGGGATGTTTTCTTGGATTTCTGTTGTCCAAATTAAACCTGTTAACCAGGCATTGATTCTTTTGGTTGAGATATTCAACTCTGTTTATGGAATCTCTTTAATCTCTCATCAGAGAGTATTTCCTCCTTTTGGTTTAGGAGAATCAAGTTGCAAGAGAACAGAGTTTTGAAAATCCTGTCTCCCTCCCCAATATGCACTCTGCCTGGGCTGGTGCATGATAGACGCTTAGTAATTACTTGGTGACTATATCAATCATTTAACTTGCTTAATGGAGTGTGGTTTTAGGTTCTTCCCTTCAGACTAATAAAACTGCCAACATTTCAGTTGATGCTCCCACAGTTTCATCATTCTCTTGAGCATCTTGCCATCTGTGACTCATCCTGCGCTTTCATCCCCGTATCAAGCTGGTCATCAGTTCCTAAAGACTTTCTTTATTGCTGCTTTCTGTGTTTGTGTCTCATCTCCCCAGTAGAATTGTAGGAAAAGAATTGAGGGACGCATTAATGTAATGTACATTACAGTACTTGTACTGTTCTAGAACTTCGCAAGCTGCCTTCACATAAAAACAAGTGCTTAATAAGTCTTTGTTGAATGAATGAATGATTTTTTTATTTGACCTATATAAACCTTTTCCTTACTTTCCATTCCTACATCCACTGTCCCTGTCCATGTGTGGAATTTTGCCCTAAACACTTCTAGTTAGTTGCCTCACTCTAGGTTCCTACTTCCTTCCATTCATATATCATTGTGTTTCTTCTTTAAACTCTCATTTAATACTGATTTGTTTTTCATGCATAAGAGTATTTTCTCATTTTTCTTTATTGGACAAAACTCTGGCTTCCAAGGCTAACTTTAATAATTTTTCAGTCAGTCTCAGATTGCACTAGAATCTACTCACACAGACTGTAGGATTTGGTATTACTAATCTATACCATGTCCTCAACGTTATTAGTCTTTATTTCAAACATGGTTATATCTCCCTGATCACATCCCCACAGATTTTTTGATTGGAGATGATTCTGAGAAATGAGCAAATGCTATTCCATCTGCACTGCCAACAAAGAATTAAGTGGCTTTTCCACAATTAAGAAAAAAAATGAAAAATAAAAAGATGTTAAATATAGGCTGCTGCTAAAAATTGCTTGCCTACCTCAACTACCATTATGATTCCCGTGAACTCACTTCCCCACAGATTTTTCCTAAAGCTTGTCATCTTTCAAAGTCTAATGGATTTCTCTGATTTTTTAAAAAGATTTTTTTTTTGATGCGGACAATTTTAAAACTCTTTATTGAATTTGTTACAATATTTCTTCTATTTTATGTTTTGGTTTATTGGCCATGAGGCATGTGGGATCTTAGCTCCCTCACCAGGGATCAAACCTACACTCTCCTGCACTGGAAGGTGAAGTCTTAACCACTGGATCGCCAGGAAAGTCCATCTCTGATTCTTGAATTCCTTCAGCTATTACAGTCAATATAATTTAATTTCCAAAGATACACTGTTTTATGTTGTTTACTATTTCCTGCACACAAATATTTCTCCTCAGATAAAATGTAGACTCCTTGAGGGCTGGACCATGACTTACACTTCTGCTGACCCCACAATGCTGAGAGCTGAAAATGTAGTGACCAACTAGAAATTGTTGGCTGATTAATATAAACATTCTCTAACAGGACCCTATTTAACACTGAGTTAAAGAAATAACAGCTTTATTGGGATATAATTCACACATTCTACAGTTCATCTTTTTAAAGTATACAATTAAGTGGCTTTTAATATATTCACAGAGTAATGCAACTGTCACCACTACACCACTAATTTTAGAATATTTTCATCACCAAAAAAGACACTTCATATCCTTTAGGTGTCAACAACCTGACCCCTCATTTTCCAAGCCATAGGTAACCACTAATCCACTTTCTGTCTGTGTAAATTAGCCTGTTTTGGACGTCATGTACAAGAGGAATTGTGTACTATGTGGTCTTTTGTGGCTGTGTGTTTCAGTTAGCTCAGTGCTTTCAAGGTGCATCTATGTTGTAGCATGTATCAACATTTCATTTCTTTTTTAAAAATTGAGTGTAATTCATTTTAAAATGTACAGTTCAGTGGTTTTTTAGTATGTTCATAACATGCAATTGTCATCACTATCTAATTGCAGAACTTTTCCATCACCCCCCAAAAGAAACATGGTACCTGTTAGTAGTCATTCCCAATTCCCCTCTCCCCTCATCCTCTGGCAACCACTAATCTACTTCCTGTTTCTACGGATTTGCCTGTTCTTGACATTTAATATGTATGGAATGATACAACATATGGCCTTTTACTTCTGGTTTATTTCACATAACATGTTTCAAAGTTCATCCGTGTTGTGCTTTGTATTGTACTTTATTATGGTTGAATAATATTCCATTGCATGGATCTACCATATTTTGTTTATCTATCAGTTGATGGACCTCTGAGTTGCTTCCATTTTTTTGGCTATTAGGAAAATTTTGCTGTGAACATTCCTGTACACATTTCTGTGTGGGTATATGTTTTCATTGTTCTTGGTATATATCAGTTCAGTTCAGTCGCTCAGTTTGGATCTACCATATTTTGTTTATCTATCAGTTGATGGACCTCTGAGTTGCTTCCATTTTTTTGGCTATTAGGAAAATTTTGCTGTGAACATTCCTGTACACATTTCTGTGTGGGTATATGTTTTCATTGTTCTTGGTATATATCAGTTCAGTTCAGTCGCTCAGTCGTGTCTGACTCTTTGTGACCCCATGAATTGCAGCACGCCAGGCCTGCCTGTCCATCACCAACTCCCGGAGTTCATTCAGATTCACGTCCATCGAGTCAGTGATGCCATGCAGCCATCTCATCCTCTCTTCCCTGTCCTTCACTATCTCCTGGAGTTTGCTCAAACTCATGTCCAGTGATGCCATCCAACTGTCTTACCCTCTGTTGCCCGCTTCTCCTCCTGCTCTCCGTCTTTCAAATGTCTTTTGGACATTGGAATCAGGGTCTTTTCCAATGAGTCAGCTCTTCACATCAGGTGGCCAAAGTATACCCCTGAAGTGAAGTGTAGTAATACCAACGAAGTGAAAATCACTCAGTCGTGTCCAACTCTTTGCGACCCCATGGACTGTAGTCCATGGAATTCTCCAGGCCAGAATATTGGAGTGGGTTGCTGTCCCCTTCTCCAGAGGATCTTCCCAACCCAGGGATTGAACCCAGGTCTCCCGCATTGCAGGAAGATTTTTTACCAGCTGAGCCACAAGGGAAGCCCAAGAATACTGGAGTGGGTAGCCTATCCCTTCTCCGGTGGATCTTCCTGACCCGGGAATCGAACTGGGGTCTTCTGCATTACAGGTGGATTCTTTACCAACTGAGCTATCTGCTGTACTATAAATATAACATTAATAATGGTTCTATTAACCTGGTATAAATAAGCATTGAAAAAGAAAGATTTTGCAATGCTGAGCCACAAGGGAAGCCCAAGAATACTGGAGTGGGTAGCCTATCCCTTCTCCGGTGGATCTTCCTGACCCGGGAATCGAACTGGGGTCTTCTGCATTACAGGTGGATTCTTTACCAACTGAGCTATCTGCTGTACTATAAATATAACATTAATAATGGTTCTATTAACCTGGTATAAATAAGCATTGAAAAAGAAAGATTTTGCAACCCAAGCATACCTCCATTGGTTTTATTTTGCTTATATTAATAAGATATAAAAATTTGTAATATGAATACTGTAAAAAAAGTGACATGTATTGAAATTGAAAGTGAGAGCTATTTTTCAACATAATTAAATGATTTTCAGTTTAAAAGATAAAACCCACAATCTTATTATGCATTTTAAAAACATCTGCCAGCGAGCAGTTATTTGTTGAGATAATGAATACAGGTATCAGTTATGTGCTGAGATAGTGAATTCACTTGAGCAGTTTTTAAAATAAAATAATCAAGGCCATCTCACCAGTGAATTAAGCCAGGTAGTTTGGTTCTCTGTCATTGTTTTCTAAGCTTTGTGTATCCAAGACACTCAGGGACTCATCTCTAAAGGAGTAGGCAGCAGCAGTGGAAGTGGCTCCCAGGGCCTGACATGGGAGAGTCAAGCTGGCTGAAGAGGAGAGGGACAGACAGTCACAGCCACAGCCCAATACTCCTGGTGTCCATGGTGGAGTGAGTCAGGGTCAGTTGATGAGGTTTATACATAGCAGAGAAGAAAGAGCAAGAATGAACTTGGCTTCTGACTGCCCAGGATGGAAAACAGTACCTGGTTCCAAAGAGAATGGAACCCAGGAGTATGGAGACCTGCTTACTCATTTTACAATACATTTAACATTTTGAGATAGATAGATTCACATGGGGCTTCCCTGGTGGCTCAGATGGTAAAGAATCTGCCTGCAATGTGGGAGACCTGGGTTTGGTCCCTGGTTCGGGAAGATCCCTTGGAGAAGGGAATGGCTACTCACTCCAGTATTCTTTCCTGGAGAATTCCATGGACAGAGGTTATAAATTCACACATAAGAATTAATACAGAGAAATCCCTTGTACCCTGGACCCACTTTCCCCCAATGGCAATATCTTATAAAACTATAGTATAATATCCCAACTAGTGTACTGAAATGGACACCGTCAAGATACAGAACCTTGCCATCACAACAAGGACTCCTCATGGTTGCCCTTTTATAGCCACATTCACTTTCCTTTCCTTAATCCCCAGAAAACACTAATCTGTTATCCATTTCTATACAGTTGAACCTTAAACAACATGGGAATTGGGGTGCTGACCCTCCAAAGCAGTGGAAAATCCACATATGTGACTTTCTGGGAGGTCCAATGGTTAAGACTCCATACTTCCAGTGCAAGGAACACAGGTTCAATCCCTGTCAGGAAACTAAGATTCCACATGCCACACGGTATGGCCAGAAAAAAAAAATCCACATATAACTTTACAGTTGGTCCTCCATATCTAGTGTTCCACATCCCTGGGTTCAACCAACCAAGGATCATGTACAACTATGGTATGTATTTAGTGAAAACAATCTGTGTATGAGTGGACCCTTGCAGTTTAAATCCATATTTGTTGTTCAGTCACTCAATTATGTCCAACTCTGCGACCCCATGAACTGCAGCACACCAGGCTTCTCTGTCCATCACCAACTCCTGGAGTTTGCTCAAACTCATGTCCATTGAGTTGGTGATGCCATCCAACCATCTCATCCTCTGTTGTCCCCTTCTCCTGCCTTCAATCTTTCCCAGCATCAGGGTCTTTTCCAATGAGTCAGTTCTTTGCATCAGGTGGCCAAAGTATTGGAGCTTCAGTTTTGCATCAGTCCTTCCAATGAATATTCAGGACTGATCTCCTTTAGGATGGACTGGTTGGATCTCCTTGCAGTCCAGGGGACTCTCAAGAGTCTTCTCCAACACCACAGTTCAAAAGCATCAATTCTTTGGCACTCAGCTTTCTTTATGAGAGTCCAACTCTCATATCCATACATGACGACTGGAAAAACCACAGCTTTGACTAGACAGACTTTTGTCAGCAAAGTAATTTCTCTGCTTTTTAATATGCTGTCTATTTGAGTCAACTGTAATTTTATCACCTCAAGAACATTCTATAAATGAGATCCTACAGTGTGTATCTATTTGGGACTAGTTTTTCATTCAGCATAATTCTCTGGAGATTCATTCATGTTGTGTGTTTCCATAGTTTGTTCCTTTTTTTGCTGAGTAGTTTTCCATGGTATGCATGTACTGGTTTGTTTAACCATTTGCCCATTGAAGGGTATCTGGATTGTTTCCAGTTTTTGGCTATTACAGATAAAGCTGCTGGAAACATTTGTATACAGTTTTTGAGTGAACATAAGTTTTAATTTCTCTGGGATAAATGCCAAGAGTGCAATTACTGGGTTATATGATAGTAGAAGCTGAAACTCCAATACTTTGGCCACCTGATGTAAAGAGGTGACTCATTTGAAAAGACCCTGATGCTGGGAAAGATTGAGGGCAGGAGGAGAAGGGGATGACAGAGGATGAGCTAGTTGGATGGCATCACTGATCAACGGACATGGGTTTAGGTGAACTGCAGGAACTGGTAATGGACAGGGAGGCCTGGCATGCTGCGATTCATGGGGTCACAAAGAGTTAGACACGACTGAGCGACTGAACTGAACTGATAATAGTTGCAAGTCTAGTTTTAAATGAAAGTATTAACTGTTTTCAAGAGTAACTCCACCATTTTACATTCTCACTAGCAGTGTGTGAGTGATCCAGTTTTTCCCCTTCTTCCCCAGTTGGTGAGTCAGTCCCTCCCTGTACCTCCAGGGTTGTGTGCGTATGTAATTTTAGCCTTTCTGATGGGTGTCTAGTGATAGCTTATTGTAGTTTTAATTTGAATTGCCCTAATGGCATCTTTTTTTCTGGGCTTCTCTTTTTTTTGGCCATCTGTATACTCTTTGGTGAAATGTCTCTTGCCCATTTTCTAATTGGATTACTTGCTTTCTTATTGTCAGGTTTTGAGTTTATATTCTCCAAATAGGAGTCGTTTATCAGATATGTGGCAAAGTTTGTAGCTTGTCTTTTTTCTCCTCTTAACAGGGTCTTTCACACAGTAAGATTTTAAGTTTTGATTATACTTGATAATGTTTAATTTATCAAATTTTCCTTGTATGGAGCTTGTATTTGGTGTCAAGTCTAAGAACTTTTTGCCTAGTTTTAGATCCTGAAGACTTTTTCCCTATTAAAAAAAAAAAAAAACAGTTTTTATAAATTTACATTTTTCATTTAAGTCTAAGATCCACTTTGAGTTAATTTTTGTGTAAGAAATGAGACTTAGGTTGGAATTCATTTATTTGCCTATGAAAGTCTGCTTGCTTGAGCACCATTTGTTGAAAAGTAAGTCTTTTCTTCACTGAATTGCGTTCACACATTTGTTGAAAATCACTTGGACACATTTTGTAGGCCTGTATCTGAGTCTCCTGTTCCATTTTTCTGTCTGTCCCTTCACCAGCACGATATACCTTTGACTATTGTAGCTACATACCTTGAAGTTGAGTAAAATGATTCTTTTACAAAATAGTTTTAACTCTTATGTGGCAAAGTTTGTAGCTTGTCTTTTTTCTCCTCTTAACAGGGTCTTTCACACAGTAAGATTTTAAGTTTTGATTATACTTGATAATGTTTAATTTATCAAATTTTCCTTGTATGGAGCTTGTATTTGGTGTCAAGTCTAAGAACTTTTTGCCTAGTTTTAGATCCTGAAGACTTTTTCCCTATTAAAAAAAAAACAAACCAGTTTTTATAAATTTACATTTTTCATTTAAGTCTAAGATCCACTTTGAGTTAATTTTTGTGTAAGAAATGAGACTTAGGTTGGAATTCATTTATTTGCCTATGAAAGTCCGCTTGCTTGAGCACCATTTGTTGAAAAGTAAGTCTTTTCTTCACTGAATTGCTTTCACACTTTTGTTGAAAATCACTTGGACACATTTTGTAGGTCTGTATCTGAGTCTCCTGTTCCATTTTTCTGTCTGTCCCTTCACCAGCATGATATACCTTTGACTATTGTAGCTACATACCTTGAAGTTGAGTAAAATGATTCTTTTACAAAATAGTTTTAACTCTTCTGGTTCCTTTGCCTTTTCATATAAATTTTAGAATAATTTTACCTATATCTACAAAAAGTCTTGCTGGAATTTTTATAGAAATTATGTTAAACATTGATATCAATTGGCAAGAACTGATATTTTTCTATATTGAATCTTCCAGTCCATGAATATGGCATGTCTCTATACATTTAGATGTTTTTTTGATCAGTGTTTTATAGTTTTCAGCACATAATTCCTATTCTTGTTTTGTGAGATTTATGCCTAAGTTTATTTCCTTTGTTGAGTAATTATAAATTATAATGTATTTTTAATTTCAGCACCCACATGTTCACTGCTAGTATATAGAAATACAGTTGATTTTTGTATGTTTATCTTGTGTCCTGTGATCTTACTCACTTGTTATTTCTATCTTCCTGTAGATTCTTTGGGGTTTTCTATGTAGACAATCATGTCATTGATGAATAGAAAAATTTTATTCATTCCTTTCAGATCTGTACATCTTTTATTTCTTCCTCTTCTACTGACTAGAACTTTCAGCACTATGTTAATTAGGAGTGGTGAGACTGGACATCCTTACCTTGTTCTTGATCCTAGGAGGAAGCATTTGCTCATCTACCGCTAAGTGTAATGTTTGCAATATGATTTTCATAGATAGTTTTTATAAAGTTGAGGAAGTTCCACTCTATATCTGCTTTTCTGGGAGTTTTTATTATGCATGTCTATTAAATTTTGTCAAGATATTTTTCTGTATCAATTGATAAGATTAAATAGACTCTCTTCTTTAGCTAGTTAGTATGGTAGATTACACTGACTGAATTTCAAATATTAAACCAGGTGTGGGCCTCTGAAATAAACCTCACTTGGTTGTGATGCAGAATTATTTTTATAGATTGATAAATTCTATTTGGCAATATTTTGTTAAGGATTTACAAATCTATTTTCTAGTTTTTTTTCTTTTTCCTACAGTCTTTGTCTGATTTTGGTACTAGGGTAATACTAACTTTATTAAGTGAATTGAAAATGTTTGCTCCTATTTTGTGAAAGTGAGTGTGTAGAATTGGTCTTATTCTTCTTTAAACATTTGGTAGAATTCTTTAGTGAAAACATCTGGGTAGGGAGATTTATTCCTTTCTTCTTTTTGAATTTTAAAATTATGAATTCACTGTCTTTAATAGTAGTAGGGATATTCAACTTGCCTATTGCATAATGGATGAGTTGTTTTTTTCTATTTACTGGTATATTTTTGCCTAAGTTGTCAAATTTATATGTGTAGAGTTATTCATAGTATTCTTTTATTGTCCTTTTGATATCTGCAGGGTCTGTAATCATCTGTCTCTTTCATTCCTAAGTTGGTAATTTGTATGTTCTGTTGTTTTTTGTCTCTCTTGCTAGAACTTTGTTGATTTCACTGATCTTTTCAAGAACTAGCTCCTTGTTTCACTGATTTCTCTAACGATTTTCTGTTTTCAGTTTCATTGATCTTTACTCTTATCCTTATTACCTCCTTCTTCTTGCTTTACCTTTATTTTCTATTTTTCTAGTTCTTGAGTTGAGAGCTTATTGTTTTGAGAATTACCCTCTTTTTTAATGTATACATTTAAGTGCTATAAATTTCCCTCTTAGCATTGTTTTAGATGTGTACCACAAATTTTAATATGCTGTATTTTCATGTTCATTCAGTGCAATTTACTTTTTAAATTTCCCTTGAGATTTTATCCTTAACTCATAGGTAATTCAGAGGCGTCTTAATTTCTCAGTATTTGGAGGTTATCTTTCTGTTATCAATATCTAGTTTGATTTCCCTGTGGTCAGAAAACACGGTCTGTATGATTTCATTTCCTTTAAATTTGTTGAGGTTTCTTTCTTTGTGTGTGATATGGAATATCTTGGTATATGTTCTGTGTGTGTGTGTTCAGTTGTGTTCAATTCTTTGAGACCCTATGGACATACCCACACCCACCAGGTTCCTCTATCCATGGGATTTCCCAGGCAAGAATACTAGAGCGTGTTACATTTCCTTCTCCAGGGAATCTTCCCGACCAAGGGATTGAACCTGTATCTCTTGTGTCTCCTGCATTGGCAGGCAGGCTCTTTACCAGCTGAGCTGGGGTAAAGCCCCAGTATGTTCTTCAGGCACTTGAAAAGAATACATATTCTGCTATTGTTGGTTCAGTTCAGTTCAGTCGTTCAGTTGTGTCTGACTCTTTGCGACCCCATGAATCGCAGCACGCCAGGCCTCCCTGTCCATCACCATCTCTCGGAGTTCACTCAGACTCACGTCCATCGAATCCGTGATGCCATCCAGCCATCTCATCCTCGGTTGTCCCCTTCTCCTCCTGTCCCCAATCCCTCCCGCATCAGAGTCTTTTCCAATGAGTCAACTCTTCGCATGAGGTGGCCAAAGTACTGGAGTTTCAGCTTGTTGGTTAGGTGATCCATAAATGTGATTTAGATCCTGTTGGTTGGTGGCGTTAAGTTCTTTCATATCCCTGCTGATTTTCTTTCTAATGCTTCTCTGGTCATTTTAAAATACCAACTTGCTGATACTACTCCTATTAAAAATGAATTGATTTTATTAACTGCTTATTATATACCAAGCACTCTTAAGTCTTTTATAAACATTATATAATTGAATCCTCCCAATGAGTGTGTCACATATTATGATTATGATTATGACTTGCCCACCAAGATCACACAGCTAGTAAATGGCAGAGCTGGCATTCCAACCCAGGGCTGTCTGACTACTACATGTGTTTATGTAACCTCTGTGCCATCTACTGTTCTAGCAGGAACTTAAAAGGCTTGATAAGTTTTCTTCCAGTTCATGTTGAAGTAAGGATGTAAACATTACAGTGATGGCTACGGAGAAAGTCCCACCAGGTACGGCTGGTAGCCTCCAAGGTGGCCCCCAGTGATTCTCACCTCTTGGCACTTGTGCTCTTGTCTAATGTCCTCCCCTTGAATCCAGTCTGGATCTAGTGACGTATTCCAATGGACAGAATATGAAAAAAGTGATAGGATATCACTTCTGAAATTAGGTTAAAAGAGACTGTGGCTTCCATCTTGGGCTGCTCACTCTTTCTCCGCCTCATCTGTTCTGAGGGTAGCCAGGTGCTGGGTTGTGAGCTGTCCTGTGGTGATGCCCATGTGACAGGGAACTGATATCTCTGGCTCACAGCCAGGGAGGACGGAAGCTACCAACAGTCACGTGACTGAGGTCTCAGACACAGATTCCCCACACAAGCCCGAGATGGCCCAATCTCCAGCTGACACTTTGACTTACCCGAGGTACTTGGCTAAACTGCACCTGGACTGTGACCCACAGAAACCAGCAAGTAATCAATATTTGCTGTTTTAAGCTGCTGAATTTGGGGAAAAGTACCAAAAAAGAGCAAAAATTCAGTTTAGTTCAGTCACTCAGTCATGTCCAACTCTTTGCAACCCCATGGAGTGCAGCATGCCAAGCTTCCCTGCCCATTACCAACTCTTGAAGCTTACTCAAACTCATGTCCATTGAGTTGGTGATGCCATCCAACCATCTCATCCTTTGTTGTCCCCTTCACCTCTTGCCTTCAATCTTTCCCAGGATCAGGGTCTTTTCCAATGAGTCAGTTCTTTGCATCAGGTGGCCCAAGTACTGGAGCTTCAGCTTCAGAATCAGTCCTTCCAATGAATATTCAGGACTGATCTCCTTTAGGATGGACTGGTTTGATTTCCTTCAAGTCCAAGGGACTCTCAAGAGTCTTCTCCAATACCACAGTTCAAAAGCATCAACTTTTTGGCGCTCAATTTAGCTTGGGTTCTAGGGCTGCCATGTATGGCTATACATATTGCACACTGAAAAGTCCAGGTAGTACCATTCATATCCTTAGGAGATGAATTGCAAGTCATCTCCCAGAAATTTCTCATTATAATAACCACTGAATTCTCATTATATCCATTCATTCACAGATAGTGGAAGCATTATTAAGTGCCAGATGGTGTTCTAGGTGCTAGGAATTTGGCAATGAACAAGACAGGCTCTGCCCTCAGCACTGGTATAGGAAGAGAGGCAATTACCACATGGGCAAATTAAGTTTAGGTGCTATAAAAAGGCTGCACATGTGAGGGTGAGATTAAATGTTTGGAAGATATATTTTATGTTCTATAATAACACACAGGACCATGCGTGCATGTGTGCTAAATTGCTTCAGTTGTGTCTGACTCTGTGCTACCCTATGGGCTGTAGACCACCAGGCTCCCCTGTCCATGGGATTCTCCAGGCAAGAATACTGGAGTAGGTTGCCGTGCCCTTCTCCAGGGGATCTTCCTGACCCAGGGATCAAATCCATGTCTCTTACGTCTCTTGCATTGGCACCACCTGGGAAGGACCATAGTCTATAAACAATAGATGTTCTGTTCTTAACCATTTTTCCCCTTTTCATTTCTGAAACTTGAGACAGTAGACAATATTATATGTATATAATGGATATTTATACAAGATGCTAGGGTTAACAATTTGTTAGCTTTTGCATTTGTCCTACTGGGTAAAATGGTATTTTAAGAGAATATGAATTGCTGAATACACTGAGTGGGAATACTTTGAAAATTTTATTATTACATTATAAAATGGATACTTGTGTGGGCTTGGTGGTGGAGAAGCAGATTTTACAAATTTAGTACATCATTGACATTTGTGAGGCATATTTTCTAAGACTAGGAGAGTTTTCAAAATCACAGACTGCACTAGGTCACATAATTTTCCCATAAAACATTGTGAAATATAACTGAAATATTTCACTATCTTGTATCATTAATGGTTTTCCATAAGTAATTTTTAGGGTTATTTTCTGGCTTAGAACCTCCTTTCTTTAGACTTTTTCACTTTTATTACCTGTACTAGTAGTTCGTTTTCTTTAAGGAGTCTTTAAAAAAATAACACACTAAGAAGTCAAACTGAAAAAGAAAACCATGAAAGTCATTTCATTCTCGACAATAGAAAGATATCAGAACATATTAAGATGTTAGCCCATGAGGTTGACCCACTCTTGGGATAAGAACACATTCAATATACTAGCCTCATAGGGCTTATGACTTAAATGAAGCCTCCAGAAAATGAAAAACCACTGTGAGTCATCAACCATTAGTCACTGAAAAGCACTGAAACAGCGAATGTTACATCCACAAATGCTAAAGGTCTTTGGTGTCTAAATCACAGATCCACAGCAGGAGGGCATCTCTTTATTCCTATAGCTTATGTGAGATCATTTTGAAGAACAAAAGTCATGTAGAATTTTCCATGCTGAATATCACATTAGAAACTATTTTGAAAAACCATACATTGAATTTTTAGCCTTTTGTCATTTATCAGCTACTATGGTTGGTTCCTAAATTCATAAACACTCTGAATCTCAAATTCTTTCTCTTTAATGAGGGTTGTAATTCCAGTCTCCAAAGGCAGAGGTGAAGATAATCTGAGCCAGGGTTTTGAGAGGCCTTCATAAACGTAAAAGCAACCCACAAAATTATGGTGTTATTATCAGGTATCACTCGCTTCACATTCCCAGTTTTGTTCCTTGAGCAGAATAAAAACACTGGCTAGCTCAAATGGACACTGCATAAAGGGTTTAACTTACTTCTTTTACAAACCACTGACAGAAGGCAGGACCAATCCATTCTCTTGCATGAATGCCACAGTCCATCCAGACAGCTCTTTTGTAAGCTCGTGATCTTCTGCCCAGCTGAAAACAAGAGTATTCATAGTAACCAAAGCAAGCTTTTATTTTTTGATTCACTGACCTGCATAATTTAATATGGTTTCAGCATAATACTTCACTAGAGTTGGGTTCATCAGGTAACCCATAAAAAAGACAAAGAGAGTTCCTATTGATTTCAGAAGTCCAGGCTTGTTTATGCAGAAACTGTAAATTTATTGCCTTAATTATAAATCAAAGAAGTGGAAAATACATAAGGAAAAGGTAGTTGGTTAAATAGGTGTGCTTCTCCATTTTAGGGCTTCCCAGGTGGTGTGGTAAAGAACCTGCTTGCCAATGCAAGAGATGTGAGAGATGCGGGTTTGATCCCTGGGTCGGGAAGACCCCCTGGAGGAGGGAATGGCAATCCATTCCAGTGTTTTTGCCTAGAGACTCCCATGGACAGCGGAGCCTGGAGGGCCCCAGTCCATAAGGTTGCAAAGAGTTGGACATGACTGAAGCCACTTAGCACGCACACATTCCATTTTAATATAATATGTGGTGGTTAAGTAAGAAGCTGAATTTTTCCCTTCCTTTTCCCAGTCCTTGCCCTCTTTTTCTCAATCCCCCTCCCCAGGAAAGGTAACAGAAATATTCCCAAGCAATATCTATTAAAGAAATAGCTATGTCTTGTAGGAAGACAAAGTCAAATTTTATTACAGTACATAAAGGAAACACAAAACAATTTGATTTGTAGAATCGAGCAATAAACTTTTCTTTATAATCTTGCTATATAAATTTCATCTATAACATGGTTTCTTATCCACTAATTAGTAGGTGGCTTTCAGGCTTCCCTGGTGGCTCAGACGGTAAAGCATCTGCCTGCAATGTGGGAGACGCGGGTTCGATTCCTGGGTCGGGAAGATCCCCTGGAGAAGGAAATGGCAACCCACTTCAGCACTCTTGCCTGGGAAATCCCATAGATGGAGGAGCCTGATAGGCTACAGTCCATGGGGTTGCAAAGAGTCGGACACAACTGAGCAACTTCACTTTCACTTTTGACATTGATGGGAATGTCCTTGCCCTCTTTTTCTCAATCCCCCTCCCCAGGAAAGGTAACAGAAATATTCCCAAGCAATATCTATTAAAGAAATAGCTATGTCTTGTAGGAAGACAAAGTCAAATTTTATTACAGTACATAAAGGAAACACAAAACAATTTGATTTGTAGAATCGAGCAATAAACTTTTCTTTATAATCTTGCTATATAAATTTCATCTATAACATGGTTTCTTATCCACTAATTAGTAGGTGGCTTTCAGGCTTCCCTGGTGGCTCAGACGGTAAAGCATCTGCCTGCAATGTGGGAGACGCGGGTTCGATTCCTGGGTCGGGAAGATCCCCTGGAGAAGGAAATGGCAACCCACTTCAGCACTCTTGCCTGGGAAATCCCATAGATGGAGGAGCCTGATAGGCTACAGTCCATGGGGTTGCAAAGAGTCGGACACAACTGAGCAACTTCACTTTCACTTTTGACATTGATGGGAAATCTAGTTTTCATTCATTCATTAATTCACTCAACTGATATTAACACTTCAAGAAAACCTTTTAAACATCAGACACGGGGCTTGGCCTTGGAGATTCTGAGAAGAGAAGATGAGGAATTTATATCGTGGTGGAGAGGGGAAAAATACCAGCAATTCATCACTATAATGTGCAGGAGTTACTTTGGGTACATTGGGTGCTATGTGTCATTTTCCTGTGGAACAAACGAGGGCTTCTCAGAAGAGAAAGACTTTGAGTAGGAGAGTAAGACTTGAAGCTTGCTTGGCAGACAAGTGAAAGAAGACATCTATCTCAAGCTTGGAAGAGAAGCTGAGCACACCATGTTAGAACTGCTGCTTCTAAGGTCTGAGGAAAGAAGGGAGATGAAGCTGACACAGAGGCAGGAGACACATGACATTCCTAGATATGACAAACAGATAAGGCTTCATCCTATATTTTATGGAAGGGGTGTGTGTGTGGGGGGCTGTGTGTGTGGTGTGGGGGGGGTGTGTGTGTGTGTGTGTGTGTGTGTGTGTGTGTGTGTGTGTGTATAGTTAGGTTAGAGGATGAGAGGATGGGGACTCATGAGGAAGTTCAGTCCTGAGGCCATGACTGTAATAGTCCAGGGAGAATAGATCCAGAAACAAGCCTAGGTCAACAGCAGTGAGGACAAGAGAAGAGGTTGTGATAAATCCAGAAGATAGAAGAAAAAAAAAGTTGTCAGTTCTTCGTGTTAGATTTGAAGTGGTTAGAATAAGGAAGAGGAATTCAGGTGGTTCCTGTTTCCTGATCTGGAGCACAGTAGTGTCATCATGAGTCTGAGGTACTTTGGTGAATGTTGAGATGAGGATGCCCAGCTCTAGAGAGCAGAGTCCACTGAACAGATAAGTCTGGAATGATCACTGAAACCATGGGGTGGATGTGCTTCCGAGACAGCAGGTAGACAGCACAGCTGGGGAGAGAATCCTGGGGTCACCAGAACGTAAAGAAAGGACAAGGGAAGAGGATGCTCTGAGATGGGAGGAGAGCCAAGTAGAAGTCATCCAGAAGTTGTAGAGTTGTCATCGGGGCAAAGGTCAGGGAGTCCAGGGTCTGGATGGTTGGTGAGGAAGTAGAGACAGTGATGTAGGAAAATCTAAGATGTTTGGCTGAGAAGGAATGGAGAGCTATAGGTGAGCAGCTGGAAGAGAATGCAGGCTCAAGGGCTGGGAGTGACGTATACCTTCTGACACATTTGTATAGTTTTGCATCTGTTCATTGTAAGCAGCAACAACCCACAAATAATTTTGAAGGTCATTATTTTTGACGTTCATCAGTCACTATGAATAAGTGAGAAACAGTCTTCTTTGGAATACTCAATGGCAAAAGTTAAATATGGCTCAAAAACTTAAGGGAAAAACTATTTTTTCTTAAATTACTGGGAAGAAAGTGAGCGTGTTAGTTACTCAATCATGTCTGACACCATGGACTGACAGCTCACCAGGCTCCTCTGTCTGTGGCATTATCCAGCCTGGATACTGGGATGAGTTGCCATTCCCTTCTCCAGGGTATCTTCTGCACCCAGGGATCAAACCCGGGTCTCTTGTTTGTAGGCAGATTCTTTACTATCTAAGCCATCAGTCTTAAATTAACAGATGATGTTAAATATGAGACACTATGAAATACCATTTCACTTCTTTTCCTTATAAATCAAAGCTGAAAAAGATGAATAGTAAATATTCAGTTGCTAATTTCTTATTTTTTACCTTTAAAACATAAAGAGATCTTCCCTCATATGATTTTCCAATAGAGAACATGTGAATGAGACCTGAATGTGTTCTATTCAAGTGATGCATCCAATTTTGAATCTAAAAGCAAATAAATTAAAACCATGTTAGACTCACACAATTATGGAGCTTTTAATAAACAAAAGGTAACAGAAATACAATAGGTCTTAGAACTCAAAAAGCATGTATGGAGTATAAAATTTAATGAAAAACCAATTTTGTAGTCTTAATTTTCTTCAGGATACTAAAAATTACACTTTATTTTCCGCTCTCATATATAGCTGCTTTGTCTTCATATTGTTATACCTGCTTTGTTTTCATATTGTTCCCTTTTTAAAGCATATCTTTCTACTACTATTTGTCATTAACATTTTAATGGCAAAACTTTACAGAAAGTTAATGTATTCTGGATTCTTTTTAAAAAATAAAAATTTATTTCTTTCATCTCCAAGTGTTTAAGATGAAAAGAAAGAAGTAAGCTTCAGAAAAACCATCCCAACTATTGGAAAGTGTTTAAGTCCTATATATTGTAATTTACTACTGAACAGAAGATGCTAAGAAAAAGGCATTATCTTTTGCATTTAAGATTTTGTCTATCCAGCCACACATCAGAGGGCAAACCATGAATAATTTCCCCAGTAATAGCAATATACTGACACTGATCCATTCACACACATTTATCTGTCATCAGGGAAAGGTATATTTGAGGTGGATAAATAAGGTATTTAGAAAGATGGGTAACATTTCTGACTTTAAAGCCCAATAGGGGAGGAAAGAAGTCACAAAAAAGTGTCCCACTGTTCTAAGATGTGTAACAGTCTAAAAAAAATATTTGGAAAGTACTCATATTTTCCTTTTTTTCTATCGCTGTTTTAGTCTAATGAGCACATGTACACACATATATTTACATATTATGTATGCATGACTGAGCAACTCAACACACACACACATGTATATGTACTTTTCTATATTAATATATTTAAAATTTTTGACCTTTTTCTAGTGCATGTTAATAGCACTTTAATGTGTCAAGTTATCTAAATCCTTTCCATTGCTGCTAACTCCAAGCTTCTAAAAAGTATGTTAAAAACATAAAATATGTGGACAAAATTTTGAAAGTCATTAGCAAGAGAACCAAACATTCTCTTAAGAATATAACAGGATCTCATTACTTCTATGACTGGCATTCCTTTGCTCAGCTCAGAATTCAGGGGAAGAATGAAAAAATGTATGTACTCATTCATTTATTCATTCTGTCAACGACCTTCTATTTGGAAGTCTCTACTTGACACTGGAGATACAGTGGTGAACAGAAAGCAATGGCCAGCCCCCATGGCCCTTGCAGCTTATTAGGAGAGGAAGGCATTAATCAAGTACTTAGTCATAATTAAAAATTATGTTAGGTATCACACCCATGTATTATGGGGCTGGGACAGGGAGTTCTGACCCATCTGGGAGAGTAGAACCGCCTCTCTTCTTGCACAAACTGAGATGTGAAGAGTAACTAGTTGTTGCCCAGATGTACAGTAGCAGCAGTGGGATGGGTCCCTATGTTTTCCAGGTAAAATAAGTAACAGCAAGCTAACAGGCCCCGAGGAGCCACACATGCCATTTAGCTTTGGGGGGCTCAAATTTGCAGAAAGTATGGGGCTAACATCAAAATTCACTCCACTGCTCAGCCAAACCATTGCCCTCAAACTCTGGCTAGCTCTACATTTCATGGACTTCCAGTCAGGGTGTTTATTACCATTATTACAGCTGACCCTCCATATCTTTGGATGCTGAACTGGTGGATACTGAGGGCTGACTGTATCATGCCGTTGTACACGAGGGACTTGAGTATCCACGATTCTGGAATCCACAGGGGGTCCTGCACCCAATGTCCTTTGGATACCAAGGGCTGACTATATAGCAGCATTACCACACTCTTTCTTGGCACTTCTCCTGTCCATTGTAGGGGTGGGTTGGGTAAAGCACGCGAAATTAAAATTATTCTGCTATTTCTCATATATACTTCTCATGTAAAATGCTTAATGGAGAGAACTGAGGTGCCTGGACATTGTGAGAGCTTAAGTATTCTTCACATAACTTCTGCCTGTGTCCCTATGCTTCTCCCCAGTCCTGAGACCTAAATGATAAAGAGGCACTTGAAAAAAGCCACAAAAAGTCCTTTGATTACATACTTCTTCTAAGGAGTGATAAACTTCATAATTATATCCAGAGAGGGATCTTCGACTTCTCCAGGCTGGCAAACTGCTTCCCTTTTCCAGTACTTTCTGAAGATCTTCTATGAGGATCCTGGATTTGAAATGATAGACATGATTACAATTAAATGGAGATAATATAAAAATGAGTCAAAAGAAAATCAGGACTGACATTTCTAAAAATATCAAATGTGGGGAAGATGTTCTTTTTCAGAAAATAACAATTTTTAAATAAATGGTATAATGAATATTAAATGTAAAATTACAAAACAGATGTTCCCGAGTAATAATGATACTAATAATAACCACCATTGATGGAGTAGCTACAAGAATGCAATGATGGGAACACTTATATTTACTGGGCACCTACCAGGTGGGAGGCACTGTGCTGTGTATTTTTTGGGGTTGGTCAAAAGGTTTGTTTGTGTTTTTCCATAACATCGTACAGAAAAACCTGAATGAACTTTTTGGCTATCCTAATACATACATCAACTGAGTTAATAAAACCTACCTCATATGGTTATTTCCACTTTGCAAATGGGGAGACCAAGCCTCAAAAGGGTTAAGAACTTGTCAATCATCATTCCGCTAGTGATGCAAAGCCAGAATTTGAACTTGGAATGTGAACCCAAAACAGACTCAAGTCTGATGCGACATTTTGAAAAATGAAGCAAGACAAGCCCCTCCACTCCCTTGCCACCGCCTCCTCTTCAGCTGTTTCTATCTGTTCCTGTGCCTTTTGTCACACTGAAAGCCTTTCCTTATGTCATTACGTAGCACACTTGACCCGGAGCTCAGAAAAGGGAAAGAAGAAGCTGCCAGCTCCAAGAGGAAACAGAAGAAACAACCAGAGTCAGAAAAAGCTACTTTTACTGCCTGACAGTATCAAGGATGCCAAGAGAAGACAAGTTCAGGGAAGCAAAGCGAATGCACTTGGGAACTGAAGGCTGTGGCCAGTGTCGGGGATTCCAGGGTCACTGAAATGTGTGGAATAGCTCCAGCTGCAGTCATTGGTATCCTTGATGAGATGTCCAAGCTGGATATGGCTAGTTCCTCCAGTGCTCACTCACCTCCACCAACTAGAGCACCATGAAGTAACAAGGTGCTCATTCATTTACTTAAAGATGTTAAAGAGCCTCTCAGTGATTTTCCTGGGCTGGACAGGTAGCTAAAAAAAAAAAAAGAAAACCAAAAACTTTGCTTTCTTATTTTATATTCCAAAGAACTTGTTGCTTGGTGGTTTCGGTGCTATTAAAACAACATGTAATGGCATCTTTAAATGACTTACAAAGTTGAACCATGTAAGCCACTTTATTCAAGAAATTCAAGACAATTTTTTGGTCCACAAAAGAAGTAGATTTACTTAGGGTCATGCTGGGTGTAGGACATTCCCTTTGCTTTACTCATTCGTTATTTATTGAGGACCCACTGTGGACAAAGCACTTAATTGGGAATTTATCATCAGCTTACTGTCCTTGTGGTTTCAATGTTTGACTTTAGAAACATCAAAAATCAAGGTAAGGTGGCATGGCACAGAGTTGGTAAACTTGTGTGGTAGCTGCTTATTGGGGCCCAAAATATGAGTGGAGTTTAAATTGTCGGTCTGAACATGATCTGTATTAGTTCTTTCTTTCTTCCCTCAAGGAAACAAGTTATAGATGAAAGTAGCTTTGTATGGGTAAAAAATTTTACAGTATTGCCAGTATGGCTGTAAAGAACCAAATGAACGTCTTTGTCAATGCCCAGTCTTGTGTTGTGAGCGAATCTGGGGTGGTCAAGAAAAATGCGAGTTTCATTAGAGCTGAGATGGTTATAAACTGTCCACAAATTCCAGTTACTGCAGGCAATCTTCAGCTATGATTCCCTCACCAGTACCATTTCTCCTGGATACTTTTATCTCTTTCAGGAAACTAAGGTAGGGGGGTGGGGGGTGGGTAGTAAATAGACTTGCCAAAGCCAGCCAACTACAGAAGAATCTCTTTGTGAAGTTTCAATTTAAAAACATAAGACACACAAACACGCACAAGGTTTCAAAGGTATAAAGGCCTTTACAGAATGTTTACAAAATGAAGCTCTAGTGTATTGTTTTTGAATTATTTCCAAAGTGGGCAGACTTTTTAAATATAAACAACCACAGATAATGTTTCCCCATAAGGCAAGAGCGGGCTTCCCAGGTGGCTCAGTGGTAAAGAACCTACCTACCCATAAAGAATATGCAAGAGATGCCAGTTAAATCCCTGGGTCTGGAAGGTCCCCTGGAGAAGGAAATGGCAACCCACTCCAGTATTCTTGCCTGGAGAATCCCATGGACAGAGGACCCTGGTGGGCTACAGTTCATGGGATGGCAAAGATCAGACGCGACTGAGCAGGCACAAGGTCATTCTTCATATTCATCACCAGAAAATTTCTGGAGTTCTGATGCTGGTCCATCTGTTTGTTTGGCACTGTACCCCTTCAAAAGCTAATATTTTCCCAGGAGTTTCAGTATGAAAAATCATGCTTCTGAATGAATTATTTATCATTATCAGTTGATAAATGACTTAACATATTACTAATAATATAATGAAATCCCCATTCAGAGAACAGTCAGAATAGTTCTAATTGATAATTGCTCCTATACAAGATTTACTGTAATATTTTCTAACGTGTTGTAACCAAAGTAAGAAAATTATGAAGTTTTTCAGTTTGAGGTTGTGGAATCAATCTAGTTGAGTATTAGCTTCTTTGATGAATCAACGCTTAAGCTTCTCAGTCTTGTTTTAAAATTTCCAGGTGCCCTCAATTGAGCTGGTCTTTGGAGCTCTGCTATCTATCCATTCATTTAGGCCAGTGATTCTCAAGATAGGCTGCTTTAAAAATCACTCACGAGCTTTTTAAAAAATATGCCACACTGAGCCCTACTTACACAAGAATCTCTGCGCGAAGGTATCAGGCCTTTCTGAAAAGCTCACGAGGTGATTTTAATACCTAGTCGAGCTCAAATTTAGGCTAACAATCTGGAAACCAGTAATTTAGGCTAATTAATCTAGAAACTGCTCTCTGTCTTCTTAGTTTCTACATTAAATAAAAATGGAGGAAAGCATTAGAATATGACTGGTCCGTGCGTCCTCTTTCCTCCTGAGTGTCTGTGCTGGGTGTGGTCAACAGCATCTATCCCTCCTCTCTCTTTGGACCTCCTGTATTGAAAGGGCTGGGAGGCTGAAAAGTACTTTTCCTCGACTGTCGTGTTAGCTACAGTTCTGGGTACGAGTTTGTGAACCCTGCTGAGAGGCAGTTAAGAATAGGGCAGAGGCCATCTCCTGCTAGTGTGACCATGTTGAGGTGGCAGAAACATGGCTGTTTAGAGGCTGTCAGGTGTCTGGACTCAGAACTCTGGGGGCCAGTCACCAGCTTCTTGACTTGAGAGACAATTATGGTCACAAGAGTGGGGGCAGTTGTAGCCTGGGAACAGCTCCTGACCGCCGTGCTGTTACACCAGGTCTGGCCCCATTTTTCTTGTCAAAGTGGCCAACTGGAAACCAGCAGATTGATGAGAGGCCCATGAAATAGGGCCCAAATGGCTTTTTTTTTTAACCAGCTATAGTTTTTTAGTTTCCTTACGGCTGATTACTATTTCTATTCTAATCACGTGTGTGCTCAGTTGTGTCTGATTCTTTGCGACCTCATGGACTGTAGCCCTCCAGGCTCCTCTGTCCATGGAATTCTCCAGGCAAGAATACTGGAATGGGTTGCCATTTCCTTCTCCAGGGCATCTTCCTGACCTAGGGATCGAACCCATGTCTCTTGCATCCTTGCGTTGGCAGGCAGATTCTTTACCACTGTGCCACCTGGGAAGCTCAAGTGTGTAGCATATACTTCCTTAAAAAGTCAATGAACATGCCAAAGTGTACTGTATCAAGGCTTTTTAATGTGATTATATTTTCATTGAGTTGTTTTCCTTTTGAAATAGTCAAAGATTTTTATCTAGATCTATTAAGAACTTTATACAAGCGATATTATCACTTAGTACAAAATCACCTTCCCAAAGCTTCTAGGGTGGACAAGAAAGTGTGTGTCAAACTTTGAAATTCCATTACCATTTTTTTTTTTACAGGTATTCAATTTACAAAATTATTGAAATTTTTTGTGGCAAAAGGAATCATTTCCTAGGTCATGTTGTTAAGAAGGGTTGATCACCCAGGGGCCAGACACATGAGGCCACATTATCTCTGCTATAAAGATGAGTATATCTATACATTATGTATAGTTGTACAGAGTAAATTATAATCTTTGGAAAATATCCCAGGCTACAATAATATAACTCAATTAGAATGATCTCTACCTACCAGCCCTGGGGAATTTAATTGACTTACATATTATTATCTTCATGCCAACAAAATGAATAATTCTAAATGATTGCTCTCCAGGAGGAGACCACTGGTTTAAAACTCTCATTTTTAAAACACTCTATTCTCTGTGGTATAAAGGGTGATATTTTATTCTATAGCAGTTCCACATGACCTATGTTGAATGGAAATAGAGACTTGTTAAAATAACTGGTATATTCTCTTCTTCCAAATAATAATTAATGAGGAATTTGAGTTTTTTATTGAGGACCTATAGAAATAAGCTCTTCCCTGCTAGGCATTCAGAGAATCAAAGCCTGCCTTTGGAGCTACAGCAATGACTAAAATGTGTTCAATATGAACACTGGTTTTATGCACAGCTGTGACTCCGCCCTGTTATGGAGGTACAGTTAAAATACCTTTCTGCAAAAAGCCCATCAGTAGTCTCATAAAGCTGTGCCTGTCGCTCTGAGAGCCAAATATCTCTGGGGTCAGGGAAGGATGTTACTGACCCATTGAACCCTCTGTCTCAGCCTTTTGTAGAGACTAGAGCTCTCTCCCTTGACTGAGAGAGCCATGAACCCTTCCTGGGCCTCACCAGGGATCTCTGTGCCAGTTCTGGCAGTAAAATCACTAGTTTAAATGTTGGCGTATTTGAGAGGTTGTGTGTGCTCAGTTGTGTCTGGCTCTCTGTGACCTCGTGGAGTGTAGCCGGCCGGGCTCCTCTGTCCATGGGATTTTCCAGGCAAGAATACTGGAGTGGGTTGCCATTTCCTTCTCCAGGTGATCTTCCTGACCCAGAGATCGAACCTGCATCTTTTGTGTCTCCCGCACAGGCAGGCGGGTTCTTTACCACTAGCAGCACCTGGTTAGTCATTTACAATTGTGGCCAAAATCATAGGGTTCCAAACCAAGAGTAAGTCACTCCTTCCCATCTCTCTCCTTCACTAGTCTGCATTTCTCCCGCCAGATTTTGCACTTTCTCTCCATCTCTTCCCCCCATCCTTTGCTTTTGTGCCCTCTGGAATTCCCTTTGATCGTAAATAAAATTCCTACATTCTCCAGTCTCTTTAGAGAACAACTCCTTCTCATATTCTTGCACCAGCAGAAACTGGACTCTTTCAAGGACACAGACTCTTTGGTGACTTTCTCTTCTACTTTGTCAGCATTCTAACTTCCAGGAAAATCTCATCCTCCCTTCAGCATTGTGCCATTCCTGGTTGCTTACCTTTAACTCCTGGCTCCTCCCTGCTACTTCCTGTCTCAGGAACACATTCTCTTTCCCCACCTCTAATATTTCCATCCATCAGCCAAGGAAAGTCAAGATTGCTGAGATGGCTTTATGATGACTAACCTCACTCTCTCTTGACTGCATCAGCCTCAATGATCTCCATTCCACTTCAGCTATCTCCTTCATTGCTACCCCTATAATCCTGTCACCAGCCACAAGTATTCTACTCCAGAACTCTTAATGTCCAGCAGTCTACACTTTATCTAAACATGTTTCCTTCCAACTTGTTGCCCTCAGTCACACTAAACCTGTTTTCGCTACAAATATCTTAGCCCTGATTTTTATTAGAATATAGTTGCTTTACAAAGTTGTTGGTTTCTGCTGTACAGCAAAGTGAATCAGTTAAACATATATCCAGTTTTTAGATTCTTTTCCCATATAGGTCATTACAGAGTATTGAGTGGAGTGCCCTGTGCTATACAGCTAGGTCCTTTGTTGTTGTTGTTTAATTGCTAAGTCATGTCCAACACTTTTTTGACCCCATGGACTATAGCCCTCCAGGCTCCTCTGTCCATGAGATTTCCCAGGCAAGAATACTGGAGTGGGTTGCAATTTCCTTTTCTATGGGATCTTCCTGACCCAGTGATTGAACCTGCATCCCCTGCATTGGTAGGTGGATTCTTTACCACTGAGTCATCAGGGCAGCCCCCTAGTTTATTTAGTTAATTAGTCATCTAGTTTATTTATAGTACTGTGTATATGTAATTCGCTATGGAGAACAGTATGGAGGATCCTTAAAAAACTAATAGTTACCATATGTCCAGTAATCCCATTCCTGGGCATATATCTGAAGAAACCATAATTCAAAAAAATAACATGCACCCCAATGTTCCATCATTCTTCCTAGTTCCTTTTCTAATCTCGACTATCCAGATTAGACCCCACAGATGAATACTTGAGCTAGCATCTCACTAGAAACCTTAACTTCCTTGTCACCTTGAGCTTTTTGTGGTTCTAACCAACAAAACGTCAACTCTGTATCAGTGCTACAATCTTTCTTCTCTGCAACAACCACTTTTATTGGTTCCTACCCCTATTTCTTTATTCTAAGTAGATAAAATTTGCTTCTCAGTTCATCCAGAAAACTGGGCTATTAGTTATGATTTCTTGCCTTGTTTCCCTGGTGACTCAAATGGAAAGAATTCGCCTGCAATGCAAGAGTCCTGGGTTTGATCCTTGAGTGAGGAAGATCCTCTGAAGAAGGAAAAGGCTACCCCTGCAGTATTTTTGCCTGGAGGAGTCCGTGGACAGAGGAGCCAGGATAGCACAGTCCATGGGGTCACAAGAGTCAGATGTGACGGAGCCATTAGCACTGCTGCTACGGCCACTACTCTCTCTTTCACCTGTTGACTCTCTTCTCCACAATCTTAACTAGACCCATATTTACCTCTTTGGTCTTATAGGATAAAGTATTTTCCTACCATTTAAAACTACTCCCTCACCTGTGCATTCTGTCTTTCATCATCAATTGCCTCCTTCCCTGCTGGTCACAGTGCTTTCAGGCCACAGTTGTCCCGCTACCCACACTCCAAATCTCAGGCAGTCGCTGAACTAGCTTCTTCCTCACCTCTGCCCTCTCCCTATTGTAACCTCTAAGAGCCAGAGAATAGTCTGCTCTGCTGCTGTGTTCTCACCTCCTGTTCCCTTCTCTGTCTTCTGCCCCTGACACTCTAATCCTACCATTAGGGTTACCAGTGCAACTTCCATTACCAAATTCGAAGGTAACTGATCAGTCCTTTTCTTGCAGGAGATCACTGTGGCACTGGGTACCACTGACATCCCTTATCTCAAAAGATTTTGTTTCTTATTTGATGATTGGGACTATCTTCCAGCTGTTTCACACTCACTGCTTAACTAATACTGTAAAAAAAACTCAAAGTATTCAACTCTATCCACTTGGTCGCCAAAGACAGAAGACTTGGAATCACCCAAGAGTTCTTCCTCTTCCACCTACATCCCAACAAATGCGAAGTCCAGGTGGTTTTGCTTCTGAAATATTTTTTGGAATTCTCTTTTGATCTCACCACTCTGGTCCTGACTCAGGGTCCTCATTCTCTCACCTGGATTGCTGCTGTAGTCTCCTCCTACCCCATGACCCAGTTACATGTGGCTCCCTTGGTCACATCCTACGATTGTGCAGCATCTCCCATAAGATGAGGTCTGAGTTCCTAACTCTGGACAGCAGCTTCCCACAACCTGGCCCCTCGCCCTACTTCTCAGGCACCTTTTCTTCCTACTCCCTGACCTGTACCAGTTCCCTGCACACATACTGTGTTGCTTCTCGCCTTTGCTTGCATTTTTCCCTCTGCCTTCAAGGTCCCAAGTCTCATCCTTTGTCCAACCGATGCAGCTCCTGCAGAGTCTGGCTTTTGTCTGCCCATCTCCGCATCCACCTTCTAGGCATGGGTAAACTACTCTCCTCTTCTCACACAGTAAAACCCTGCTATGTGTACACTGATTACTTAGGTGAATGATAGAGAAGTGTGGTTGCTCCCCCTCCAGCTTTACACTAAGAAAGAAGCTCATGACTGGCAAATAGAACTGTGCCATATCCATGTTGCCTTCCCCACCATGAAAAACAGAACCTGAAACACTATTGTTGGCACTTAAGACATAACCTAAATACAGCTGCCATTCAGTTCAATTGGGTATAAATGAATTAAGCAATGAAAAAGCACGCTTACTTGTACTGGATGTTGGCTTCCTGCAGGAAGGTTAACAGGGCTCGAGAGCCATTGTGGGGAACGTGGACGTCGGTGACTGTTCCCTGTGATATCTGGGAGACACCTCCGGGCTGCCACAGGTCCACCTGTAGTGCAGGAACCAACCTATAATTCACAGTCAATGTCGGTGGGGAAAGATCCATGTCACAGTGTCAAACACATCATCTTGTTGGCTGACAGCAATACCAAAGCCATTTTAGAATTAGACTCAAGGCTTTCATCATCAGGGTCAAACTCTCAGTTGATTCTGAATTTAGTGTCCAAATGATATCACATCCATATGGAATCTGATCATAATTTACAAGTAATAAATAGCAATCTATTAGTCGTAAGATAAAACTAGTTTTAAGTATGACTTTGATATTGTTTAAAATTATTTACTGCACTAATATTTGTATAATAGAAAGAAAGAGGAGTACATAGATGACCCTTCATCCTACTGTAAAGCAGATTGTGGTCCCTTGACATTTGGTATCTTTAAATGGAGCGCTCTCCTAATGCTGCCTCCTCCCATGATGCAAGGTTGTTCACTGATTCATACTCAGTTTTCACATGCCAATAGAAACATCCCTTTCTCAGGAGTGGTACCGGGGGTACTTGTCAGCCAGAGCAGGGCTCCTTGTCATAGTTCTTAGAGAATCTCGTGTGTCTTTCATCATGTGTGCCTCTTCCCAGAATGTAAGCTCCATGAGGGCAATGGATTTGTCCACTTAGTTACCAACCCATTCCAAGTGCCTGGCATGGTGCCTTGTGCATCTTAGCAACTCAGTCATTATTTGCTGCATAAGTGCAGACCCTGCGGGGTAATTGACTACATGTTCATCACTCATTCAGTGTTTTGCAGGAAAGCAAAAGATCACTGTTTGGCTTACAGTAGAGTCTGTGGTACACTGTCTAATGCTCCATGCCTAGTAGGAGCTGTACATTCATTGAAAGAATGCATTGAACTCAGCTGGGATGGAGGAGAGCCTCAATTCTATACAAGCCAAGAGCTGTACTTTCAGTAAGGCACAGTTTATCTTTACAGGTCATGTCCATGTCTTCTGTCTGGGACTCCCTCTTCCTGCATTTCTGGTCTTGATCTGTTGCAGGATCATGCAACCCTCAGTTGTGTCTATGTGACCCCATGGACTGTAGCCCACCAGGATCCTCCATCCATGAAATTCTCCAGGCAAGAATACTAAAGCAGGTTGCTATTTCCTTCTCTAGGGGATCTTCCCGACCCAGGGATTGGACCCAGGTCTCCTGCATTGCAGGCAGATTTTTTTTTTACCATCTGAGCTACCAGGGAAGCCCCCTGAAACAGAGGCATTTATTTTGGGGACAAAAAGAGTTTACCTGTTTTCTTTCAGGGAGCTGACTCCTCCACTAACTTGCAAGGGCAAGTCTAACACAGCTAACGTGCTAGTCCAACAAGCACAGGGCGACAGAAGTGTGGGGCTGGGAGGGATGCTAAGAGGTCATTTGATCCATCTGCCAGCCCTTGGGCAAGAATATGTCCAGGCCTGGACCAGATTGTCCCCAATTGATGCATCTAAACCACATCTTTTATGTTTCCCAAAGATGAGAGTCGATGCTATCCTAATTTAACTCATATCCACATTTAACCAGGTTTTCAGACATTTTCTTAATCCCTTACACTGAAGCACACTTTTTTTTTTTTCTTGTTCCATTCTTCAGTGGAGAATGACTGGTTTCTTGCTTTTGTGAGACAAAGTACCTTTCTGTCTTCCACTTTTCTTTATATGTTAAGACTTTCTAATCCTTTAATCATCTTTGCCTCTAAACCCATTACAGAGACAGATCTTGCTATTAAGGTGTATCACCTAATACCTGTGGAGATGAGGAAATAGTGCTGTATTTAGAGGGTGGAAAGCCACAGAAACCTGAAATATCTGAATAACCACTCTGGTGATGAGTCTGTGAGTGCTGTTTTCTGGGGCATATGCTAAAATAAGAATCCTCATTCCACAGAAGAGCGTAGCTTCTCCCTAGGAAAATTCCATGGAAGAAACGTCCCCTACTGCCTGACCTGGAGAAGCCTTCCTAGGAAACGTCACCAGAAAGCAGTTGGTCTAAAACAAACCAACAAAAAAGAATCTGCAAAAATCAGGAAGTGTATTTTGTTTTGGTATTAGTAAACTAAAATGAATTACCAGATTTTTCTCTGGTAATGTTTTAGGGAAAGGGTACTTGGGTAAGTAACATGGATATTTCAGTCTTGGGTGGCAGGCTGATGCCTACACTAAGATACAGGAGACTTCTATGTCTAAGTTATAGTAATACTTCTGTAATACTCACATGAGATTTGTAAAGTGCCACCCACTTTATAGGTAGTTCTAATCTTTCCTATAAGACCTTGGGAAATGAGTTAATTGTACATTTCATGAAAAAGAAGACTCAGGTTCAGAGAGGCAAAGTCCTTTCCCAAGGATGCAGGGCTACCGAATGGTATAGAATGTGCTTAACTCCAGTACCCATCATTTACTGACAGGGTCAGTATCTCCAGGATTTCCTGCAAATATCCCAGAACTAGAAACAACTTCCAGTTTCCTGCCTTAGTGTTCAAGAGGGTCTGCTTGGTAGCTTTCACATCCTGGTCTTTCCCATTAAGGGCTTTTTGCCCTATGAATTCTATATGCAGGTATTTCAAAGTTCAAATCAGTCCACCATGGGCAGGTTACCATCAGTCATTTCTTTAGGGCCTGATCCCATCTGGATAAAATGATGAACCGGCTCTGAGCAGAAAAGCTGGGTGACCCTAGAGAGTGACCACAACACACAATCAGCAGCCTGGTCAGGATGGCCTAAGGCGGTTTGCAGACCAGCTGCCTCAGGTCTTTACTGCCAAGGCCAACTGACATTCCAGGAAAGGATGCTCCTCTGCAGAGTCTCTCACCTTGGAACTGGGTGGGTGTTCCCATGCATTCCTTTCCTTCTATGACCACCAGTCACAGCCAGATCTGTTTAAGAGGTGGAGTAAGTTTAATGTAAAAGTACACAGCATGGACTTGGGAATCCAATGACTCTAGGCTGGAATGCTAACTCTGGCAGCATGGGCTGTGTGACTTTGGATGAGGTTTTAACATTTCTGGGCGGGGGGTGGACATAACTTTTCT
>SJYT01013202.1:15181-37982 GCA_006410635.1 Cephalophus harveyi | reverse complement strand
TCTGGGCGGGGGGGCGGGGGGGGGGTTCCCTCATAGCTCAGTTGGTAAAGAATCTGCCTGCAATGCAGGAGACCCCAGTTTGATTCCTGGGTTGGCAAGATTCCCTGGAGAAGGGAAAGGCTACCCACTCCAGTATTCTGGCCTGGAGAATTCTATGGACTGTATAGTCCATGGGGTCGCAAAGAGTTGGACACAACTGAGCAGCTTTCATTTTCACTTAACATTTCTGAGTCTTAGTTTCCTTATCTAGACTGTGAAGGCAATTTTAAAACCTACTCACAGGTTTTTATTTTTGGTAACATTAACTGGAATAATAGAAGTAAAATACATAGCAGAGAGCCTGTCATAGTGACAGCTTGAAATCCCTTAACTATTTGTTGTTGTTATTGTTACCTGAAAAGTACCTGGGTGGCCAACATGGTGGAGTAGAGACCCTGCTTTACACAAGGGCACAGCAAAATTACAACAATTTATAGGGCAGCTATCAATGAAAATGACAGGAGATGCAGGAAAGAGTTTCCACAATGAAAGGTACAGGAAGGAACCACAGTGAGACAGTAGGATGGATGGAGATGCAGTACAGTCAAGACCACACCCCTGGGTAGGTGACCCACAGCAGGAGGATAATCACAACTGCAGGAGTTCTTCCCAAGGAGCAAGGGATCTGAGCCTCACTTTGGGCTCCCGCAAAGGAAACTGAGCCCCCAGCATGTCTGGCTTTGAAGGCCAGTGTAATGGGGACTCTCCCTGGGGACGCAGGTCCTGGCGGCAGGCCTTTGGAGGGCCTCATGGCACCATGAGGACACGGCTGCTAGCAGACTCCATTGTGTAGTCTTCCCTCTAGCTTATCAGTGCAGGGGGCTCGCCTGCCCACCATGTAAGCAGCCCAGTGAGCTGAGGCAGGGCTGTAGCCCTGAGAGCAAATGCTTTAAAAAAGGAACAACTAGAGAACTAAAAAGAGCAGAAACTTATAATCCAATAGAATCTTAGAAAAAAGTTGAGAAACTTTTCCAGAATGTAGAGCAAAATGGTAAAAGATGGAAAATAGAGAAAATACAGGAAAAGAAATCATATGCCCAACATCTGGTGAATTAAGAGCATAAAGACAGATTAGAAAAGAAAGGAGAACTCAGATCAATATATAAGGATTTTTAGAATCCCAGGAATAAAGAAGATCCTAAAAGTTTTTAGACAGTGTATGCTAATGACCCTGCCCCCAGTGCTAGGAGACCTGGGTTCAACCTTGGGATGGGAAAACCCTCTGGAGAAGGAAGTGGCTACCCACTAAAGTATTGGAAGAAAAGTTATGACTAACCTAAACAGAATATTAAAAAGCAGAGACATTACTTTGCCGACTAAGGTCCGTCTAGTCAAGGCTCTGGTTTTTCCTGTGGTCATGTATGGATGTGAGAGTTGGACTGTGAAGAAGGCTGAGCGCCGAAGAATTGATGCTTTTGAACTGTGGTGTTGGAGAAGACTCTTGAGAGTCCCTTGGATAGCAAGGAGATCTAACCAGTCCAGCCTAAAGGAGATCAGTCCTGAATATTCATTGGAAGGACTGATGCTAAAGCTGAAGCTCCAATACTTTGGCCACCTGATGCAAAGAACTAACTCATTTGAAAAGATCCTAATGCTGGGAAAGATTGAAGGCAGGAGGAGAAGAGGATGACAGAAGATTAGATGGTTGGATGGCATCGCCAACTCGATGGACATGAGTTTGAGCAAGATCCAGGAGTTGGTGATGGACAGGGAAGTCTGGAGTGCTGCAGTCCATGGGTTGCAAAGAGTTGGATATGACTGAGCGACTGAACTGAAAGTATTCTTGCCTGGAGAATTCCATGGACAGAGGAGCCTGGCAGGCTATAGTCCATGGGGTCATGAAGAGTTGGACACAACTGAGCAACTAACACTTTCACGCTAATGACCAACTAGACTTGGGATTTACTTTTCCAGCAATACAGAGAGCTAGAAAACCTTACCACTGCTGCAAGATAGCTAGAAAAAGCTGAATAAAGTATAGCTACCATTCCTCCTAAAGTAGAGTGGAGCTCCCCCAAATGTAAAGTGAAATTCCCAGGAGCCTAAAATAAAGAAGAAAATGCCATTTAGAGCTGTGTGCACGTGAGCTGTGATGGTATCAAAATTGTGGGAATCTGTCACAACCACATGGGGAATCAGGCTGAGATCTGGGGTCCAAAGTTCAGAGTTGGAACCAAGCTTCTAGTATAAAACTAGACCTTCAAAGGGCAATAGCCTTGGTTAAAGAGTAGGAGTTAACAAATACACACCGGTAAGATTTGATAAGGAGGCACTTTGTAGTAATAAATGCAAGACCTCTCTAGATAAAGATGTACCCTCAAGCCAGGCTATGCAGAATTCTTTCCTCTGAAACTGTGCTGAAGAAGAGTTCATGAGAAAAATATAGAACACATGATTAAGGTATCTACTATAAGTAAAAGCCATCATATCCAACTCATAGCTCGAATGCTCAACTCGAGATCTTCATAGGGTCTAAAACACTGGCTAGAGGAAGTTCCTGAGAAGGAAAGGAAATGAAAGATACTTTGATGGGGTTATCAATTCCATATAGATGAAATATTTCAGACAAACAGGAGAAAGGTAAAGGAGTTCTGAGGGAAGTACAATGTCTGCAAGGCAGAAAAACACAGAAAAAGCATCAGGAAAAAAATAAGACAACATGTCAGTAAATATAGTTAATTAAAAAGGATTACATTCTCCTGCTTAAAAGAGCGTGAATATTGAATAATAAGTATTCTCCTAAGTACTGGTTACAAAAGACATAAAACAGAAGTAATGAAAACAAAAGAATGGAAAAGATAAATACCATACAAATACTAAAGGAAAAAAGGTGCTGCTGCTGCTGCTGCTAAGTCGCTTCAGTCGTGTCCGACTCTGTGTGACCCCAGAGACGGCAGCCCACCAGGCTCCCCTGTCCCTGGGATTCTCCAGGCAAGAACACTGGAGTGGGTTGCCATTTCCTTCTCCAATGCATGGAAGTGAAAAGTGAAAGTAAGTAGCTCAGTCGTGTCCGACTCTTCGCGACCCCATGGACTGCAGCCCACCAGGCTCCTCCGTCCATGGGATTTTCCAGGCAAGAGTACTGGAGTGGGGTGCCATTGCAAAGCTAGTATAACTATATTAATAGCAAAACATTTAGGGCAAAACCACTTTTAGGGGATAATATATTAATATATATACATATCACTATATATAATGTAGAAATATAAAAATATCTTTATACATATGTATGTACATATGTACATCCATACATACTAATAAAATTCTCAGTTTACTGGGAAGACATAAATGCTACTAATCTGAATGCATTCAATTAAACAGCATCAAAATATGTAACACAAAAATGGATATCATAAGGATTTTAAATTAAAAATCTTATATCTCAGTAACCAAAAGATCAGACTTGCTTCCCAAGCACATTTAGAATTTTTATGAAAATTAACTCAATACCAGGCTACAAAATAAGTTTCAACAAATGTCAGAGAATTCATGTCAAACAAATGTTCTGATTACAGTGTAATTAAATTTAGAAATCAGTGACAAAATATATCTACATTTAGAAATTGAGAAAACAGACTTTAAATAACTTGTGGGTTAAGGAAGACACTGTAGTAAAGTTGCAACCAAATCAAAACTAAATAGGACATTTCTAAGAAATTTATAACCTTAAATGATCCTGTTGCAGAAGAATAAAGATGAGAAATTGATGAGTCTTATGTCCAAATCAAAACTTAAAAAAAGAACAATAGTATAAACTACAAAAGAATAGAATACAGGGCATTAGAAAAAAAGAGGATACATTAGTGAAAGGAAAAAAACTAATGGTGAGGCTCACCAAAACCAAAGTTGGTCTTTGAAACATATTTAAAATAGAAGACTTGTTAGCACAATTAAGAGCAAAAGAATGAAGGTTCAAGTGTTATTAATAGTGATGAGACAGTCATAGCCTGAGAAAAAGAATGATAAGCCAATTTTACTTATAAACATAGGTGCCAACCCTAGAAATGTATGTTAGCAAACTATAGAAAAAGGTATTAATGTCATGACTGAATGCAATTAATCTTTAGTGTATTTCATTATATCAATAGTAACATATTAAAGAAACTATATGATCATATCAATACACTCAGATAACGTTTCAAAGTCCTATGTCTATTAATTATAAAATATATATATAGAAATTAATACTGAAAAGTATACTTCCTTAGCCTATTAAATACTATCTACCAAAAATATTCAGCAGGGATTTGCATACAGGAGTAGCATTAGAAGCAGTCATTTTAAAGTCAGAAACAAAGTAAATGTACGTTAATGCCAGTTCCACAGATTCTCATACTGAGGGTCATGGCCAACAGAAGAATAAAGAAAAAAAAGGCTAAAAGCTAGAAGGGAAGAAATAAGACTGTCATTATTTACAAATCACTGTGTACAGAAAAGGCAAGGGAGTCAACACAGGTAAACCATGAAAATTCAGTGATCAGCAGCATTTAGAGATACAATATCAAAGTAAATATATACACATACATTAATCTAAGGCCAGACACTATAAAATTCTTAGAGGAAAACATAGAACACTCTGACGTAAATCCCAGCAAGATCTTTTTTGACCCACCTCCTAGAGAAATGAAAATAAAAACAAACAAATGGGACCTAATTAAACTTAAAAGCTTCTGCGCAGCAAAGGAAACCATAAACAAGACAAAAAGACAACCCTAGGAATGGGAGAAAATACTTGCAAACAAAGCAACTGACTAAGAGATTAATCTCCAAAATATACAAATAGCTCATGCAGCTCAATAACAAAAAAACAAACCAATGAAAAAAATGGATGGAAGACCTAAACAGACACTTCTCCACAGAAGACATACACACGCCAACAAATACATGAAAAGATGCTCAACGTGTCTAATTATCACAGAAATATAAATCAGAATTACAATGAGGTATCACCTCATTCCAGTAAGAATGACCATCATCGAAAAAATCTCCAAACAATAAATGCTGGAGAGGATGTGGAGAAAAGGGAACCCTTCTCTACATTGTTGGTGAGAATGTAAATTGGTACAGTCACTGTGGAGAACAGAATGGAGGTTCCTCAAGAAAACTAACCATAGAACTACCACATGACTCAGCAATCCCACTCCTGGGCACATTCTCAGAGAAAACTTAGTTCAAATAGATACATGCACCCCGATGTTCATTGCAGCACTATTTACAAAAGCCAGGACATGGAAGCAACCCAAATGTCCATCAGCAGAAGAATGGATAAAGAAGATGTGGTGTATGTACATATATATGTATACACACATAATGGAATATTACTCAGCCATAAAAAGGAATAAAATAGTGCCATTTGCAGAAACATGGATGGACCTAGAGACTGTCATACAGAGTGAAGTATGTCAGAAAGAGAAAAACAAATATCATATAATATCGCATATATGTGGAATCTAGAAAAATAGTACAGATGAACTTATCTGCAAAGCAGAAATTGAGACACATGTGGGGAACAAACATACGGATACCAAGGATGGAAGTGGGGGTGGGATGAACTGGGAGTTGGGATTAACATATGTGCACTAGTATAGATAAATAATGAGACCCTACTGGATAGCACAGGGAACTCTACTCAAAGCTCTATGGTAACCTGAATGAGAAAGAAATCTAAAAAAGGGAGGAGTATATGGATAACTGATTCACTTTGTTTTACAGCAAAAACTAACAACGTTGTAAAGCTATATATTCCAATAACAAAGTTAAAAATGTGTATTTGATGGGCCTTGAAATATCTCCATAAAATAGCATTAAGTGAAAAAGTGGGTTATTAGAAAAGTAGGTTTAGGTGATGTCACCAAAATAGTGACATAGGAGACCCCAGACTCCATCTTCCAACAAAAATCAACAATTAGCCAGGTATCCATAAATAAAAACAGCTCTGAGTGAGCTCGGAGTCTACTTAAGAAGTTTTAGCAACACTGTGGAACAACAACAACAAAATGGGAATAACTGCACAAGAAGACAAGAAAATCAGCTTCAATTTGCCTGCATCATCCCAGCCAAAAACCAGCCCTGCTTAGTATCAAGAGGGAACATCCCAGCAAGACAGAGTTCTCCTCTTTACCGTCTGAGACCCTTTAAAGAGAAAGTGAGCTGTATTTACCACTGAAGAAGGAACCAGTGGCCAACACAGCTGCCACAGGCCTCCTGCAGATGTCACTGGCTTTTGACCCATAGGTATTCATACATACTGATGCCAGCCGAGTCCCTCCTGCACCCCTTCCCCATGCCCCCCTCCAACGTTGGCAGAGCCTAGTACACCTCCAACTGTACTAGCAGCCAACTCAGGCCCCTGTGACGGTGCAAGTCCATGCCCTTGACCTACTTTAACTCCTGTGGCTGACCCCCACCACTGTACATGTACTTGGGGCTGCACCTCCAGTTGGGCACTTGCATGTGACTGAACTGAGGCCCAATACCAGACTGCAGAGTGCACACCTTGAGGGAGATGGGACAGCCACAGGAAAGCATGCTGACAGCCACAAGCAAACCCCTGTGGCTGCTTGTGGGCACAGGTCAGGCCCTGTCTTCTGTCACTGGCCTGCACCACGATACTCATCTCCAGCTGCACACCTGCCTGGCCCAGCCCTGCCACCAGCCTCACTGCAATACACACACCTGGGGGAGATGGTGTCGTGACGGGAGGGCACACCAACCCCCAGGGCTCCTATCGTTGCCAGAAAGTTCACTGTTAACCCTGCTTTGGCCCCTTTACTACAAGTATATCTGCACTGAGCTCCTGCCACCACACAGGTTGGGCCTTTGCCTTCCCTGGTGGCTTCGATGGTAAAGAATTTGCCTGCAAGTGCAGGAGACATGGGTTCCAACCCTGGGTTGGGAAGATTCCCTGGAGAAGGAAGTGGCAACCCACTCCAGTACCCTCTCCTGGGAAGTCCCAGAGACAGAGGAACCTGGAAGTCTACAGTCCATGGGGTCACCAGGAGTCAGACATGATTGATCGTAGGCATGCACGCATGCGTGCACACTACAGAGGCACCTGCAGCTGGCCCTAGAGTTGAATTTGTACATGCCACCGGCTCTAAAATTTGTATGGAACCACAAAACACTTCAAATAGCCAAAGCAATCCTGAGAAAGAAGAACAAAGCTGAAGGTATCACACTTTCTGATTTCAAACTATATTATAAAGGGATAATAATAAAACAGTATGAAATTGGCATAAAACAGACATAGATTAATGAAACAGAAGAGAGCCTTGCAATAAACCTATGCATATATGGTCAATTAATTTACAACAGAGTAGCCAAAAATATACAATGGGAAAAGGACAGTCTCTTCAAACAAATGGTGCTGGAAAACTGGACAACCACATGCAAAAGAATGAGCTTGACCACTATCTTATACACGAAAGTCAACTCAAAATGGATTAAAGATTTGAACATAAGACCTGAATGCCCTTTCAGGGAATAGATCATTGAAGATTATGTCTTCCCTAACATTCCTAATATTCCCTAAAAATATCAGGCAGCATTCAGTTGAGTTCAGTTCAGTCGCTCAGTCGTGTCCGACTCTTTGCGACCCCATGAATTGCAGCATGCCAGGCCTCCCTGTCCATCACCAACTCCCGGAGTTCACCCAAACTCGTGTCCATTGAGTAAGTGATGCCATCCAGCCATCTCATCCTCTGTCGTCCCCTCCTCCTCCTGCCCCCAATCCCTCCCAGCCTCAGAGTCTTTTTCAATGAGTCAACTTTTCACATGAGGTGACCAAAGTTTTGGAGTTTCAGCTTTAGCATCAGTCCTTCCAAAGAACACTCAGGACTGATCTCCTTCAAGATGGACTGGTTGGATCTCCTTGCAGTCCAAGGGACTCTCAAGAGTCTTCTTCAACATCACAGTTCAAAAGCATCAATTCTTCAGCACTCAGCTTTCTTCACAGTCCAACTCTCACATCCATACACGACCACTGGAAAAAACCATAGCCTTGACTAGAAGGACCTTTGTTGGCAAAGTAATGTCTCTGCTTTTGAATATGCCATCTAGGTTGGTCATAACTTTCCTTCCAAGGAGTAAGCGTCTTTTAATTTCATGGCTGCAGTCACCATCTGCAGTGATTTTGGAGCCCCCCAAAATAAAGTCTGACACTGTTACCACTGTTTCCCCATCTATTTCCCATGAAGTGATGGGACCAGATGCCATGATCTTTGTTTTCTGAATGTTGAGCTTTAAGCCAACTTTTTCACTCTCCTCATTAGCCTACATCTTTTCTTGTAATGCCTCCACCTTA
Source organism: Cephalophus harveyi (assembly GCA_006410635.1). Lineage (NCBI taxonomy): Eukaryota > Metazoa > Chordata > Mammalia > Artiodactyla > Bovidae > Cephalophus > Cephalophus harveyi. The sequence goes on along the minus strand of SJYT01013202.1, from coordinate 29,641 downwards.
TCCAGAGCCTGTCAAAAAGATGTATGAGATTCTTAAGTAGTACATGCTTTGAAAAATACATTGTTAAACAGCTATTGCCTACCATGTCCCTTTGCACTGTCTGGCAAGAGACCATTATATTATTGCCTTTGAGACTTTAGAGAGTATCAGACTTATTAGCCTCATGGTTAGCTTGACAATGAAAGACTTGAAAATGAAGACTCTTGGGACCGACTACCAGAACTCCTAATTTCAAGGGTTCCAAGAGAATCTGACTTTTTAACAAGTGCACTAGGTAATTCTGAAATAGTTGTTCTGAGGACCATGCTTTATCAAAGTCCCATGTGAGGACTGCTCTTTCAAGTGGGTGTTAATGACAATACCAGATTTAACTATAGTTTTGAAGACTCTGAAATTTTCTCTGTTTACTTCGTACATCAAGAAACCCTTAGTAGCCCTTAATCAGCTACTCTTTTTCAGTGACTCTTGGAGAAAGATTGTGTCTGGCACCAGTTTTAGAGGAAAAGTCATTTGTTTGGCAGCAGAAAAGGATACGCACAGAGATGTGGAGGCAGGGATAGGAACCAAGTCCATTCTCAATTTTTCCTGAGTCAAATCTACACATTCTATGCATTTTCAGAAAACATTCAAATTCATGTATAGTCTATTTTTGTACAATGTGCATTTCCATAATTCAAAATAGCTTCGACATGACTGCAAATTTCTATAATGGACTAAAAGTTGTGAAATTGTTAGTTGCTCAGTCATGTCCAGCTCTTTGCAACCCCTAGTGGACTGTAGCCCACTAGGCTTCTCTACCCATGGACTTCTCCAGGCAAGAATACTAGGGTGGGTTGCCATTTCCTTCTCTAGGAAATCCCCCAACCCTGAGATCGAACCTGAGTCTCCCCCGTTGCAGACAGATTCTTTATTGTCTGAGCCACCAGGGAAGGGTGGCATATAAACAGTAAACACTTATTTCTCATAATTCTGGAAGCTGGGAAGTCCAAGATCAAGATGCCAGCAGATTAGATGTCTGGAGAGACCCTGCTTCCTGGTTCATAAGTCTTATTGGTATGTTCTCATGTGATGGAGGGGGCAGGTAAGTGTTCGGGGCAAGGTCATGAGTACCATGCATGAGGGCTTCACTTTCATCACCCAATCACTTCCCCAAAGCCCTATCTTCTAATACCATCGCATTGGTGATCAGTTTCAACATATGAATCTGGAGGGGACAAAAACATTCATTCAATAGCAGTAACCCAGGGTAATGTAAAAATAAAACTGAATTTGCATTGGTTCCTATATGATTTTCCCAGTGTGTTAATGTTTTACACTGACAAGTAATAGGAGCTGAACATAAAGGGTACTCTACAGAGGAACACAGCAAGGCTCAGAGGAATTCAGGACATTTCAAAATCCCATTCACCCCGTGTTCTCACTCTTGGCTCAACTCGATCACTGCTTCACCTGGAAAGTCCCCTTTGCTTGTTTTTTTCTGATCCTTCTGAATGTTGTCCTTGTCACTGTGAAGCTCAGTGGACTCCTGTCACCCCTTTCCATCCAGCCACTCTTCTTTCCTGCAATAAATACCTATATTTACTGTCCCTGTGTCAATTGTAATGTTTATTCATTAGGAATTTAACATACCTTTTAAATCACACTAGTATTTTATTGTTTTGTTGTTGTTATTCTGTGTATAAAGTTGCATGGGTTTGAGTGGTCTGTCAATAATCTAATTTTCTTAGAAGCCCTGTTATTTTTCGTGTATAATTTTGTATAATGCAAGGTTTTCTGGAACGTAAATATTGTATTCTAGCACAAGCACCTATGTGTGTCTGTATGTGTGTGTGTTAGTCACTTAGTCGTGTCTCACTCTTTGCGATCCCATAGACTGTAGCCCGCCAGGCTCCTCTGTCCATGGGATTCTTCAGGCAAGGATACTGGAGTGGGTTGCCATTTCCTTCTCCAAAAGCACCTATATTCTTAAACAAAATAAAAATGGTTATCTGTCTATGTGCTGTTTGAAATCATTTATGTCTTTGATCGTCTCTGTGAAGAAGAATACTGAAGAATGGGCAGGTTTTGGCTCTGAGTTTGGAATCACTGAGCATTGCTTTTCTGCACCATGCCATGGGGTTTGGTTTATGGATCTCAACTTCTTACAGTGGCAGATATACAAATCTTCTTTTAACCCACCTTCAGAGTGTATGCCTGTCAGCTGAACATGCTACCCAGTTTCTGTTTCACAAATACATGGTTAAAGATCCAAGAACCAAACCAGGTACTCTATACAAAAACAAGTATGGAAAGAAAGAGGTGGGTTTCTTTGGGGGAATCTTGAAACTGAATTACCCAGTAAGGGCCTAGGGCTTCTTGTGGCATAATATATGATGTAGGGCTTCCCTGGTGGCTCAAACAATAAAGAATCTGCCTGCAATGTAGGAGACCCAGGTTTGATCCCTGGGTCAGGAAGATCCCCTGGAGAAGGGAATGGCAACCCACTTCAGTATTCTTGCCTGGAGAATTCCTTCTTGCGGCGTAATGTGTGATAAGAACGACAAAGTTTACTCTACTATTTTTTAGACTGTCTTCACCATTTTTAAGTGGATACAGTTTAGTAGGGTTAACTACAGCCACCCTGGGAACAGGTCTGCAGAACATCATCTCTACCCATTAAACTATAACTTTCCTTTCCCCTCTCTCCACCATTATTTTTTAAAATTCCTGACCATTTGCCAATTGAGCAGGTGGTAACTGTATGGTTATCTAAAATCACCTTGAGCTTGTTGAGTCATAAAAAATTCAAAGAACCAAGGGAATTAACTTCAACCAGGTTTGAGATAAATCCAGGAAAAGAGAGAAATAACTTCTAATCCCAAGAGTAGAAATGCGGTCAGGATGTATCAATTGTTAATTCACAGTAAGGAATGCTTTGATCAGTATTAAGCTGGCCTGAGGACTTTCATGACAACTCAGCAGCCTCCATGGCGGCTTTCTGTCTGTTTGGCAGCCCCACGGCTCTGCAGAGTAGAGACTAGGAGTGGGGAGCCCTGGCAGCAGCTTGCCCCCTAAATGGCCATGAATAAATCATGAAGTCTAACAGCCTCTTCGAAGATCATGCACCCAAAACAGATGTCCTTTATCCTCGAGGAGTTTACTCTTTCAGAATAATCTCAGTGAGAAATCCTTGAGGGGTATTTAGATGACCTTCTTCTTGAGACATCATGCTGCTTTATGCTTTGCTAAATGTCTAATCCGTATAATTATATCAAGACGCCAAATCTGTCTTGTGTTCTTTGATGTGGAGTGCAAATATAATTCACTGCTCTGTCATGTGTATCTCTGATACGGAACTTTAAACTTTCCTCCACCAACCTCCAACCTCCACTGAGCCCAAGCAGAGCCTACTGTTAACTTCTCCCTTTTACTATCTATTTAATGATATAAATGCACCTCTTCATCCTAGAAGTTATTTGCAGATACTTTAGAACCATTTTTCTAGCCATCCTACTGGAGTGGGTAGCCATTCCCTTCTCCAGGAGATCTTCCCGACCTAGGGATTGAACCCACGTTTCCTGCACTGCAGGCAAATTCTTCACCGCCTGAGCTACCAGGAAAGCCCTAGCCATCAAAGATGGTGCTAAGTTATTTTAAAGGCTACTCAATTGATATTTAATCATCACGATAGACTGCTGCCTGTGTACTTAAATCCCATATTTTTTGGGAGATAACTAGTTGTTTAATGATCATAGAATATAATTTTTAGAATAGTGATACTGTGTAATTATAAAACACTGGGCCATGTCTAAGTGATTTTTCTTTTAAATGTGTAGTAGCTCTTTTCAAAAAGCAGTTGGTTGGAATGATATATATATTTCAGGATGATAGAAGCATCATGTAGAAAAAAATCAGATGATTGAAAACGGGGCTCGTTTTTTCCATGAAACTCCCGGCTCCTCTCATATTTTTCTTTGAGTTGAGAGGTTTATTGTCCACATTATAAGTCACCCAAACGCCTCAAACTTTAAATCTAAAATGTCACCTTTAACGCCTCTTCCCAGTCTATCAGTCCCCAGGTGGATTGTCTCTTTGAAATGTCCCTTAAATTCACTCCTACTGTCTGTATCTGTACCTTCAACATTTCCCTCCTGGTTGGTTTCATTATGCTGCTGACCGATAACTCTGGTCTAGTCTTTCCCTTCATCTATCTGTTTCCTTCCACAGTTGCCTTTATTAAATGCAGGCACCTACTGACAAATCCCTAATGTCGTCTACTGCATAGAAGATCAGGTCCAAGTCCCTTGGCAGCACATCCAAGGCCCCCGGTCATGCACCTGTTCAGCATCACCTTCCCCAGGTCACCAGGCAGGCTTGTCATTCTTGGCCTCCATCCCCTGGCATATACGGTTTCTTTTGCTGGAAGGTCCTACCTGCTTCCTCACTATTTCTCTTCTACTCCCAACCATGGCAAGTGTGAGACCGATCCAGGCTTTGTGGGGACCTGAGGCTTATACAATCTGGGGAGTCCAGTGTAAGAAAAAGAATACACTAAAGCAACTATACTGTAATAATTTTTTTTTTTTTAAATGAAGAAGAAATGGCAACTCACTCCAGTATTCTTGCCTGGGAAATCTCTTAGAGAAGCCTGGTAGGCTACAGTCCATGGGGTCAAGAAGAGCTGGACACGACTTAACTACTAAACAATAACAACGATGGCAGTTCTGGTCATTATGTGAGAACATAAAGTTGTAAGGAATTGGGAGTTGGGGCTAAAACAAAAATCCTGTTGCTTACAGATGTGACTATCTATTTGGAAAAAACAAAAGCTACAGGCATATATATAAACTAAAATTTTTTTTAATGAAAAAAGAAAAAGAGTACACAATTATGCCTTCTTGTGTGTGTGTGTGTGTGTGTGTGTGTGTGTGTGTGCGCGCACTCACTTATGTTCGACTCTTTTGTGACCCCACAGACTATAGCCCCTGAGGCTCCTCTGTCAATGGGATTCTCCAGGCAAGAACACTGGAGTGGGCTGACATGCCATCCTTCAGGGGATCTTCCCAGCTCAGGGATCGAACCTGTATCTCTTGCATCTCCTGCACTGGCAGGCTGGTTCTTTACCACTAGTGCCACCTGGGAAGACTTGCATTCTCATAGTTTTGTATGATTATGAAAATAGAGGCAGGCATTGGGAGGGTCCCAGACAACCGAGGAAGCCTGAGCTTAAGGTTGGTCAGCTTCTTGGTAAATCTGCCCCTGAGCTATTCCTCAATGACTCTTTTTGAACTATTGTTTGTTAAACTTTCTCAGTCTGGTAGAGGGATGAGGATAGAGCGTGCTCAATAAATATTTATTGAATTAACGAATAAAATTCTACTCCCACCCAAGGCTGGGTCTGTCTTCCAGAATTTTCTCAAATAGTTAAATGTTGATTTTTCCTTTTCTCTAGGGTGCTTTGTAGACACATTTAATATGGCACTTTGAACAGTAAGTAAGTAGCAATAGTGTGTTTTTGTTTCTTGTGGATCGGGGACCTTATAATATACCAGTAAATCCCTAAACCTTATAGCACCTGAAACAGCTTGAATAACTTGTGACTCTCACTCCCAGAGTTCCTGATTCAGTTGAGCTGGATGGAGCTGGGGATTTACGTTTTTGACAAGTTCCTGGTGGTGCTGGTGGCCAAGTTCTACAGGAATTACACTCCATTCACTCGAAGCACATTCTGAGCTCATGCTAGGTGCTTGAATATATATTAAATTGAAAAAGAATTAAGCATCTTATAAAATTTTATCTTTCTATACTTTCAGCAAGTAAAAAATTATGGTGTCTTACATGTAGTCTTTAAAAATTGAATTTTCTATTAATATTAATGTAACTAACAATATTTATTGAGTAACTATATATTACTTTGCAAATTAATAATCCTTTGTTTTTTCACTCTTAGATCATGTTTTAAAGGGGAGGAAAATAAAAATAATTTTAAAAGTTCAGACTGTTCCTTATATATGTGCTGTAGTACTTGGGGATTTCCTGGTGCCTCAGATGGTAAAGAATCTGCCTGCAATGCGGGAGACCAGGGTTCAATTCCTGAGTCCAGAAGATCCCCTGGAGAAGGGCATGACAACCTATTCGAGTATTCTTGCCTGGAGAATCCCATAGACAGAGGAGCCTGGTGGGCTATAGTCCACGGGGGCGCAAAGAGTTGGACGTGACTGAGTGACCAACACTACAAAAACTACTATAGTACTTGGGGAAATATTTAACAACAGTTACCAAATCTTTATTCTAGATTAGGTGTATTGTTTTTCTTATTACAAAGATAACAACCAAAGACTAAAGGAAGGGAGAATATCATGAGGTTATTAAAATCATATACATAATGACATGAGTTTTTACTGTTAAAATGTTAATATTAAAAAGGTGGTACTTGATTAAAATAATACCCATAAGGATGTGAATTTTTAATATGAAAACTGCTATGTATGATAGAACATTTAATTCCATGGTACTTAAGATGTATACAACAATACAGAGACTAATATAGTTTTGAAAAAGCAAAGGAAGATGACAGAGTGGAGGCAAAGTAGAGCATAATGTTAAGAAAGTTTTATGAAAAAAAATTTATTCAACAAGGAAAGACTTTAAAAATTTTAGAGTGGTAATACTGGTGATTTGCTTTGTTTATCTGAAAATTTAGATGAGTTTCTGAGGACCAAAAGGAAGAAAAGAGGAAAGACACACACACACACACACAAAAGGAAAAGGAAGAAAGAAAAAAATGAAAAGAGGCTTTGAAAGGTTATAAAGCCCAGGGAGTTCCTTGCTGTTGCAGTGGTAAAGAATCTGCCCTGCGAGCTAAGATCCCACAAAGCCTGCGCTCCACAGCTAGAGAAACCCACACACTACAACTAGAGAAGCTGTGCACAGCAATGAAGACCAAGCACACACATGCAAAAATTATGAAGCCCGGGCACTCTTGCTCATAGAATCATTTCAGAAAGAAATTACCAAACTTTCTACCAGGAATAAAAGCTGTTTGTTTACCTGAAGCCTTGAGGTTATTAGGGATTAAGGACCAGGACTGCTCATCATTCCGCATGGGGTGTATGTCCATGTGTGGAGGTGCCCTGGATGTGGGGTGAACTGGCACTCTTGCCCAGTGTGTTGGCTCCCCCTTTAAGAGATCTTAGCATTTTTTTAACATCAAAATGGGAAACTTAGGGGTAAAGTTTTTAAAGACCGTGTGTGTGTTAGTCACTCAGTTGTGTCCGACTCTTAGGCCCTAATTTACTGTTGAAACCCACAATCTAGAACTAAAGTTTAAAAAATTTATTAAAAATTTAATTTCAATTTTAATATTCAACAGAGGTTTGGATCACGTGAACTCATGACATGCCTGCAGCTGACAAAATGGTCCAGGAAAGAATTTCAGTGGGCATTTCTGATCATCTGCTATAAGAAGCAGATTGTTGCTTTAAGAATCAATTTTTTTCTTTCTTTCATATTTCATTCACAACATAAACATACTTTAAAAAAAAATGCCTGTTTCCTTTCTTCCAAATCTTTCCAAATTAAACAAATGTGGTCACACAGTTTATAATGAAATCTTTCTTCCCCCTAGCTATTGAAACAACCAGACTTAACAAGTGGAGAATTAGAGAAACAAGGCAGTACATGCATAGAAGTACACTCACAAAGAAATTCACAAAGAGAACAGAAGGGCAGCAGGTTACATTATTAAAGCCTGGGAGTGTGTGGATGTCACAATGTAGTGATCATTGCTTCACTTAGACAACTGTGAATCGCTTATAGAGGCTTTGCCTGTGGCATAAGGGCCTCAGGTGACAAGGAGACATGGGGATAGAAGTATAACTGCACCCTCTCCCACCCCTCACCACAACCATGCCTTTTAGCAGAATGTGTTACTCGCTATGTGTACTCAATATATGGACCATATCTGATCCTGGCCCTTGAGATTAGCACTTGGATGTTAGAGAAGAATGAGACCTCTTTGTGCTAAGGCCTGAAGGAGTGAAGGAGAGATATTCTAAGCTGCCTCTCTACACATCTCTTTACCATGGTCCTACCAAGCCTTGTAAGGACTTTCCAGGCGGGTCAGTGGTAAAGAATCTGCCTGCCAATGTGGGAGACATAGGAGTCATGGGTTCAATCGCTGGGTGGGGAAGATCCTCCTGAAGGAGGAAATGGCAACCCACTCCAGTATTCTTGCCTGGAGAATCCCACGGACAGAGGAGTCTGGTGGGCACCTGAGTCAGATGCAACTGAGTACGCACACACACCAAACCTTTCAAGGGTAGGGAGGGAGATTGGATAACTAAAAGGAATTTTTACTTCCAGGTCTCATTTTTAGCTCTTTACTTGTCCCATGTAAGTTGGAAGGCTTCACTGCATCTTTGACCGTTAATAGGACAAATGGTGAGGCTTGAGCAGGACCAGGAGTTAGTGCCCAGAACAGACTTAATTGAACTGATGTTAACCAGTTGCCAGATTAAAGGATGGTCTCCATGCTCTCTGGAAGGAAACTGACTAAGGCCCAAGACTTACTGGACAGCTGAAGTCTGCAGGTTACTCTCTATGGAATATCTGTGCACCACTGCCCTGCTATTTGAATTGCACACTCACCAGTAATTAGTCATATTTCTTCTGAACCCTGTTGTTGCCTATCATACCAAGAGAATAGGAGTGGCAGTGAGGCATGCACTTTCCATTTCACTCCTTAATGATGAAGTGCCTGCTGCACACCGGCCCCTCCCAGCTCCCGCCACCCCATGTATCTGTTCCTGTAGCAGTGGTTTTTAGCAATAGCAGCTGGATTCAGTTTGCAGTTTCTTCTGTCTTTTCAGCATGTGTGTCGCTGTACATCAGAGAGATCAGTACCGTCTGGTCAGCAAACCCCTCCATCCTCAGAGGTTGGATCTCAGCTCTGCAGAGTGTCTGACCAAAGCTCCTGGGGCATCAGCATCAGCCAAGCAGTGGTCTGAATCCCCAGACTTCTGCATTCTGGCTCCAAGGGAGGCTTTGTGCGAGTCTCAAGTCTAATGTCCTGTGTTTGGTTGCTCAGTAGTGTCCAACTCTTTGCGACCCACTGGACTGTAGCCTACCAGGCTCCTCTGTCCATGGAATTCTCTAGGCAAGAATAGAGGAGTGGGTTGCCATTCCCTTCTCCAGGAGATCTTCCCAACCCAGGGATTGAACCCTGGTCTCCTGCATTGCAGGTGGATTCCTTACTGTCTGAGCCACCAGGGAAGCCCTCAAGCCTAATAATCCTTATCTATATTCCCTCTGTTCATGTGTCCATGGATCAGACACTAAGCCCTGGTTGTACTGAATATTCAAGAGAAAGTAGACTTCTGATCACAGCTGTTGAGCCTTGGGGTGGACCATTTTCAGCACTGGGTTTGTATTATGCCTAAGATTGTCCATTCCTGGAAGAAAGAGTCTTTTGCTTTAGATCACATCGTGGGTGTGCACTCTGTTTCTGACTTTTAGTGACTCCATGAACTACAGCCTGCCAGGCTCCTCTGTCCATGGAATTCTCCAGGCAAGGATACTGGAGTGGGTTGTCATTTCCTTCTCCAGGAGATCTTCCCAACCCAGGGAATGAACCTGCATTTCCCACATTAGTAGGCAGATTCTTTTTTTACTGAACCACCTGGGAAGCCCAGACCACATCATACCTCTGCTTAAAAAGTCAGCTTTCCACTTTCCTCAGAACAAACCCCAGTTTTACATGGTTTCCTCCCAGGCCTTGAATGACCTTGCCCTGGGGTGTATCTCAGACCTTGTGACTTACTCCTCTTCTTTCTATTTATGGTAGTCCAGCCACACTAACTTTTTTTTTTTTCCCTTAAAGCAACTAAGCTCTGCTAGGCAAATCTGCATTTGTGCTTACAATGGTATTTGTCTGGAATGTTTTCTTTTGAGACCTTCGCATGACAGGTTACTGTCTTATTATCACCTTTTAAAAGAGGCTTTGACTGAGGTTTCAAAGAATTCCATTTTCTCAATATAATCCCCTTTATTTCTCTCATAGCATTTACCATAATCCTTAACTACCTTGTTTTCTTCTCTATTTGCCTATTTTCTTCTCCATGACTAGAATATAAGCTTGTAGGAGCATCTATTTTGTCTACCTTGTTGATTACCTCTTTAAATAGCTATTGGATTAAAAAATAAATTTAGCTTTTGGCACTGTCTAAAATATGCAAATAAATGCAAATTATGGTGTTATCCTTCAGAGGAACATAGAAATTCAAAGTACCTAAACATAAAATTTTTATTCTCCTAAGTCTACCCAGAACAAGTGGACAGCTGTTTTCACAGGTTGGACCATTCATGTGCTACACCAAGTCCTCTTGGAAAAAGAGATCAGCAGGAAGGGGGTTAAGCATAGTTTTGATGCAAGACTCTGTCAATGCAAAACAGAGTGAGGAAGAGCAGTTGCAAACCATTCACCAATGCATTTGCTCTCAGCAAATGAATATCACAAATCTTGTGGGCTTAGGCTGTTCATCCCATCTGGTCACATTTCATCATGAGCCAGAAGGTGTCTGCAAACATGCCCTGAACACTGACTCAAAAGGAAAAAGGTATAATCTTGTCACATAAGCAAAAATTTAAGGCAGAGTACAAGAATCGGTAAAACTGATGACATTTTCTTTCATGAAGCCCTGTCAAGTTATATTAGTCCAAGGGGCTTATCAGACTGTCTGATATTGACTCATCTTCCTCTTCCAAACACATCCGAGGTCCCCTTGAATCAAACGGTTGACCACAACATGTCATGCACCAAAGTTTGGGGTCTGACTAAACACATTACACTTCTGGAGAACTGTATTTCATTAGGAAATTTCTGTTTGTCCCATGTCTTGGCACACTCTTATAGTACCATAACTATACTATCCATGATATAGCATTTATATACATGTAAGCTAATAAAATCCATATGAAACTTTATCTAGACTTTATCATAGAATGATTCCCNACAAACCCTCCAGGTCAGGGTCTGTGAGTCACAAACCCTCCAGGTCAGGGTCTGTAAGTCACAAATAACAGAGATAACCTTTCAGTTGGCCTGTAAGGTCCCTAAATCTTACAGGTTACTTCCTCACAAAACTTTATCTAGACTTTATCATAGAATGATTCCCCAGTTGATAGATTATCCAAGTTTTATACTTCTCCCAAGTATTTATTACCCTTCCTTGCAAATACACATATAATATACAGGGAAACTGGGTGGACAAAGTCAACAAGATGAATCTCATCTATGAATTCGGTCTCAGGAAAAATAATGCTAGCCTGCCCACAACCCCGCTCCCTATTCCATAGCCATGCTATCCTACAATTACTCCCTGTCGAGGTGGAGAATTTGGCTGTATAAGGATACAGTCTTTAGATTTCTGCTCATGTTTGGTCATTATGACCCTACTGAAAGAGTAGAACTGACTTTCTCCACTGTCAACATCCCGTCTATTCAAATTTTACAAATGTGCAGATACAGGCAAGCTTTCTTCCTGATCCTACTGTTTATCTTTTCAAGGTCTTGACAAAGGTTAGTATAAACCTCACCTAAATCACAATCTCTCACAACCATAGACATCACGCTCTGAGTCACTGAGGGAAAGCGGTAAAATGAGAAACTTGTCTGTAACTTCATAAACAGAGGATTTAACACTAGGGCTTTCTACTGCTGATGGTTTGGACCAAAGAGTCCTATTTCCCAGATGGACGTTTGGCAGGACTCTGATTCTAAACCACTGCATAGTGAAATGGAGAGAACACAGTTGTTACAAAGGCAATGATGCTTCTCTGTGCTTGCTAGATGCCACCATTTATGACATTGGGGACATTCCTGATTTACAATCTCCCTCAGTGGGATGAGGCTACCTTTCTCAAGCTTGGACTTCCAAGACTTCCTATCCTTTTGTCCAGGTATGTGCCAGAAAGAAAGACAAAGCTTTCAAAAGCAGCAGACAGTTAACAGTGTCCTGCAAGACCTTATCTTCCCACAGTTACACAGCCACAGTCCCCGTGGATAGGAAAAGCCTTTAAGGAGAGCAGTAAACTGCAGGGTAAGAGGTGGATGGGGGATGGGGCTCAAGGGTGAACAGCCCTAGAATCGCTGATTCATTTATTCATTCTTTCTTCTCCTACCAGAAGAGGTTCACTTGGGGGTGGGGTAAGAGTTGACTTGAAGGAAGCTGAGGTTTGCCAACTTTTCAAGTGTTCCTGACATTTTAACTTAGGTATTGACATCCCCTGGTGGCACAGTAGTAAAGAACCCACCTGTCAATGCAGGAGATGCAGGAGACATGGGTTTGATCCTTGGGTCGGAAAGATCCCCTGGAGGAGCGCATGGCAACCCACTTCAGTATTCTTGCTTGGACAGAATTACCATGGACAGAGGAGCCTGGCCAGCTATGGCCCACGGGGTTGGCAAAGAGTCAGACATGACTGAGCACATTTGTGCGTGTCATGTGTGCACATTGTGTGTGCACGCGCACACACACACACACACAGAGGAATCTTAAGTGACAAGCTGACACCAGGACTTTAAGCCAAATGGAAACTGTCAATTAGGTCCTCTCCCATTTTCCTTCTAGATCCCCTTTCCCACCAGTTTTGTGAGTCAGAATCTTTATGGGAATCTCTGCTCAGCCCCATCCCTTATTCTTCATTCTCCCTGACATTGCAAAAAACCCATCTCTCAACTCTTGTTGAAAACAATTATTGTTTAGAGAGTAAATGTAATTTGGCTCACCAAAGCCTGATTATTTGAAACCACATTATAAACATACAAATGTGGAAGATTCTATATAGTATGCCAAATAAATAGACAATTTCTAAATCTCCACCTTCCATTCCTCTTCTAATTCATCTTGTATAGAACCAACCAATTAATCACTCTTTAACACTTCTGATTTCTCTGCCATACCCTCAAATTTATAATGACTACAAATTGCCTATAGAACAAAACTCCCAGATTTTAATCTTGGTAATTTAAAGCTCTCCATTAATTTAGTGAAAAAAATACACGCCAAGAACTTCCCTAGGCATTGCTGAAGATACAAAATGAACCTAAGAAGATTCCTGCTTTCAATGAATTTACAACCTAATTGAGAGAATGTAAGGGCAGAAGATAAGTGCCACACAGGAGGCATCCAGAAGAGCAGAGATTTATTTGTGTGGTGTGTCAGTGGTTCACATCTCTTATCACGAATCCTCATAACAACCCTAGAACCTGGATGTTGACATCTCCATTTACAGATAGCTAGAGCAACAGCAACTGCCCAGTTCCTGCCCGCACCAGACACTTTGTATACAGCCTCACACTTAACCCCTCTCATTTTACAATGAGTGTAGGTGATTTGCCTGAGGTCACGGAACCAGTCAGTGGCCACTATGTCTGAGCATGTGTGTCCGCCTCTCACACACACATGTTGTAATTCTAATGCCCAGTGGGATGGTATTGGCAGGTTGGGACTTTGAGAGATGATTATGTCATGAGGACAGGGTTTCCTGAAGGGGATTAGTGACTTAATAAGGAAGCCTGAGAGCTCCTGAGCCCCTTCCCACCACATGAGAAGACAGTGAGAAGTTGGCAGCCTGCGAACTGAAAGACTTCACCAGAACCGGACCATGCCGGCAACCTGGTCTTGGACTTCCAGCCTCCAGGACTGTGAGAAATACATTTCTGTTGTTTCTTAGTCACCCAATCTGTGTTATTTTGTTACAGAAGCCTGGACAGACTGAGACAGTGGCAGAACCTGGTTTCAAAACAAGTCTCTGACTCCAAAGTCTTTCTTTCTTAGACTATGCCCTCTGCCTTCTTAGGGAAAAAGCGCAGAGAAGGTCAGCAGCTTTGCCAGAGTTCATCAAGCTCTTAAGCGGTGACAGCAATGGAAAGGCAAATTTATTTTACTTTCATGTACATGCTTGCTTCCTTTTCCTCTTTCTCCTCCTCTTCCCTTCCCTTCCTGAACAGTTCAGCCCTAAAACCCTGAGGTGGGGCCGAGCAGCCCTGTTTAGGGGTGGGGGCTGGAAACCCAGAACCTGGGCAGGATGTCTATGTAGGAAGGAGGGTGAGGAGGGTGTCCTGCTGGAGCGGGGAGGGAGTGTGGTGTCAGAGCCTGGGCAGGGTCATGAGGGTGGTCCACACAGAGGGTGTGGCCAGGAGATGGGTGTTGGAGCCCATGGAGGGTGAGGAGGGTGCCCACGTGGATAGGTGCACACTCTGAGCATCGACACTTGCATAGATTAAGAAGGGACTCCATATGGGGTGGTTGGTGGCCTGGCACAGAGTTTTAGAGCCCACATAGGGTGCGGAGGACGGGGTGTGTGTGTGTGTGTGTGTGTGTGTGTGTGTGTGTGTGTGTGTGTGTGTGTGTGTGTGTGTGTGTGTGTGTGTGTGTGTGTGTGTGTGTGTGTGTGTGTGTGTGTGTGTGTGTGTGTGTG
>SJYT01013202.1:0-15146 GCA_006410635.1 Cephalophus harveyi | reverse complement strand
GTGTGTGTGTGTGTGTGTGTGTGTGTGTGTGTGTGTGTGTGTGTGTGTGTGTGTGTGTGTGTGTGTGTGTGTGTGTGTGTGTGTGTGTGTGTGTGTGTGTGTGTGTGTGTGTGTGTGTGTGTGTAAAGTTGAGGAAATGATATGAGTAGTTATACTCAAGGGGATTGGTCAAATAAGTAAATGCATTTCAAATAATGGAAGGCTGGTTTCTCAGTACCAAATATTCAAATAAAAGTTGGAATGTGTGTATGTATGTGTCTGTGTGTACACACACAGACACACACACACATATATATATAATACATACCTATGTTCATTAGCTCTGTCTACCAGCATCAATGAGCATACCCAATGTCTAGACCTTGACTTCTAAAATACCATTTGCATCAAAAGGAACCAGGACTCTTTGGAGAAATGGCTAATTCCAGGACTGGGGCAACAGAAGTACAAGATGAATTGGGAACTCCCTCTTGTGCCAGAAGAAAAATAACCAAAGGATGATTAGAAGGATGGGAAAAGACACAGAGGCCAACTTAAAAGGGTTCCCACTGGTCTAATACAGAACAAATTTAGCATCGCTATAGATTATGATAATAATAGATTAGATCTCTTGAATAAGATAGGAAAACACGAGCCCACATTAATGTATATTATACATAGATTAAAGTTTTATGAGAAATGGGAATTACACAGTTTTAAAATACTTCTCTACAAAGGACTTAGGAGAAGAAACAGTGGAGAAGCCTGGCAGACTCATTTTCAATTAGTAGTTGCCATGAACATCATCAGCCATGGGACACACAGAAATTTATGCTAGCAGATAGGCTGCAACAAGAACACAGAGATGTTCTCTGATGTTTCTGCAAAAGAAGCATAACCAGATTCTAGACCTGAGGAAACATGAAACAAAACAAAACAAAAAATATTCTACAAAATAACTGGCTTGAAAACTTCAGAAGTCTCAACATCATGAAAGTTAAGGAAAGACTTGTTTCAGACTGAGGGAAACTAAAGAGAGATGACAATTTAATCCAATCACGTGACTCTGTACCAGATGCTTTTACTATAAAGGACATTTTTGGGAGAATTGGCAAAATCTGAGTGGGTTCTGAAGATTGAACGGTAATAAGATATCAATGTTAATTTCTGAGTTTGAGAGTCCTATTTTGGTTATTAGGAAACTGCCCTTGTTTGGAGGAAATATACTTGGAAGTGTTCAGCATAATGGGGAAACTTAGTTTCAGATGGTTTAGAAAAAAGCCCTTTGTATTGACTATACTTCCATGTTTTCTGTTAAGATTGTTTCAAAATAAAAATGATTAGAAAGGTATATTCTCCTGTACGCTATTTTGCTTTTCTTCATGGAAGAAATGGAATTGAGGGAGAATTTAAATAGGTAGTGATGTCTAGGAGGAAAACTTTTCATGTAAAGTGGTGTGTTCAAATACACTTAGTGCTTCCCTGTTGCCTTACAAATTCTCAGAGAAATGGGAGGAGGCAGGAAATGGCAACCCACTCCAGTGTTCTTGCCTGGAGAATCCCATGGACGGGGGAGCCTGGTGGGCTGCCGTCTATGGGGTCACACAGAGTCGGACACGACTGAAGTGACTTAGCAGCAGCAGCAGAACAGAAAAATGGCTAAGATGAACATTGGAGTTAGACCCAGATTCAAATGCTGACTTTGTCTTTTTAATAAGCTGTGTGACTTTTGACTATTTAAATCTCAGTTTCATCATCTGTTGGAGAAGAAAATGGCAACCCACTCCAGCATTCTTGCCTGGAGAATCCCATGGACAGAGGAGCCTGGTGGGCTGCAGTCCACGGGGTCGCAGAGTTGGACACGACTGAAGTGACTTAGCAGAGCACTAGCACTTCATCATCTGTAAAATGGAAATAAAGCTGATGTTTGTGTGTGAAAATTAGTGAGATGTAATTGTGTGTCAAGGGCTCAGCATACTTCCTGCCACATTCATCATTGATGAAGATGCAGATATGACATAATAATGATGATCTGAACTATACTTTACAGAAGGTAATCTGTGTTGTGTAGAAGGAATAGGAGTTGGTGCAGAGTGACCTTGAAAGAAAGCAGAGTAGTTAGGAAGCTAATAGTGGTTGTCCAGATGAGAGTAGAGTAATGGCTATTGGAATGGAAGGACTTGGGCAGATAAGAGTTTTTTAGGGTAAATCCTTCAGGTTTAAAACAATGAATTAGATCTCTGGGTGATCCCTAGAAGCATCAAGACTGTTCTGAGATCCAGTCTCTGGCGGAGAGGGAGGAACAGTGCCCTTAGTGATCAGCGGAGCCAGAAGTTACTGGGGTTCCTTAAAGGAGAGCTCTAAGTCCAATTCTCCACAACCAACCCCTTCCAGCCTAAGTGAAAACATATAGACATACACTTTTCAGCTTATTATGTCTATTCTTCTGTTGCTGCATCTTGCCTTTCCCCACGTTTCTGTCCCTTTCTCCCTGAATATTTCACCCAGGCACTCAAAACCCTATACTTTGTTTAGGTCTTGGCCAAGATTTTGTGCCTTTTCTGGCTCAAGAGAATGTCTGATTCAAGCGCCATAACAAGTGTTGATGGTTGGGAGCATGAAACTTCCTTTTGACTGTTCAGTTCAGCCTCTCAGTCATGTCTGACTCTTTGCAACCCTTGGACTGCAGCATGCCTGGCTTCCCTGTCCTGGTGACTGTTAGGAAGACTTAGTCCGTGGGTACTTTCAATCAGCAACTTACTCCTTGCTCTGCGGTTCTTTGCACAGCTGGCATGACACCTTCTTGCATTTGCTGACACAATATATTGCAATTGTATGGCTCTCTGTTTCCTCTGTATTCATTTTGTCTCATTCATTCACATGTTCTTCCTGGGCAGAGGCTGTGTTTCCATAGGAACACTGAATCGTTGCATAGAGTAGTTGCTCAATGAATGTCTGTAGAACAGAACTGAATAAAAAAACTAGAATGATGACAAGAAAAAAAAAAGCAATTCTAAGCAAGTTGTGAAATCACAGTTTCCTTATTTAATTAAAACAGGAGCTACAGAAATAAATGCTTCAGTGTTAGCAAAAACACAAAGCAACTGTCCCTTGGAAAATGAAGCATGCTTGAGAACACAGGCCTGGGGTCAGCTCCCAGGTTACATTTTGATCACTGCTCTGCTGCTTCCTAGCTTCAGAACCTGGAAATTATTAGTAATGTTTGCTGCCTAAGGCTTTTGCATTAAATGAGATGATACAGGTAAAGAACATTATGCCTTTGACTAATAATTAACAACTTGAGGATGGTTAGCTATTATGACTAATTTTTTTCCTAAAATTTTTGAATAGAAATGAAAATATATTGCTCTGAAATTCTCTCAAGGAGGTCAGGCTTCTCTAAGAGGATTCAGCTGGGAAGCCAGCTATTGGAATAACCCATGTAGTTCTGAGAAGGGAGAAGTCATCTCATATCCAGTTCCTTTCTCAGACTACAGTTACACAAGGTGGATTGGGGAGTTCAGAACTGAGTGCGCGCGTAATGTGTGCTCAGTTGTGTCCGACTCTTTGTGGCCCCATGGACTGGGATTCTCCAGTCAAGAACACTGGAGTGGGTAGCCATTCCCTTCTCCAGGGGATCTTCCCAAACTAGGGATCAAACCTGCATCTCTTGCATTGGCAGGCAGATTCTTTACCCCACTGAGCCATCAGGGATGATACCGTATGACCTGACACTAACAGCCTTAAAATCTCATTCCTCTCCCACAGTAAGGCCACTGCATGTCATCATGTTTCCGTGCCTCTCTCTATGGTGGAAATTCTGCATGTTCAGCCTGTGTCCTTCAAGGCTGCACTCAGTGCTAACTTTAACTGATCACCACTGCATTCTCTGAGGCACAGATTAAATGATTTATTCACTTCCCCTTCCTGGACTCAGTTATCCTTCCTGGGCTGGAAGACTCTTCCATTTTTGAGGGTTGGGAAGTGCATGGTAATCTACCTCTCCTGTTCTCTCAGTATGGGAGAGTTCCTTATTGGTTCAGGTTACTTCTACTGACCATAAGTTAGGGGTCCTGGGACTTTGCATAAAGCTTTATTTCCAGTACTTAAAATTGAAGGAATGATATGACTGCCCAGAGGAGGTTATCCTCTTGTTGGCAGGACAAAATGTATGTATAAGAAACAGAACCATGCAATTGGTCTTGCTTCTAGGAGTAAAGCTCGCTGAAGTCTACGGTGGTAACACCCACATTTCTCTCTCTATTCTCTGCCTATTTCTCCTCCCCCCTCCTTTTTTTTTTTTTTTTGGCAGCCTGTACTTTGACTGGTGGCTACTAAAGATAATGTTTTAGAGATATAGGACAGTATCTACGGTATTAGTTTATTTAATTCAGACTTCCTGCTTGTGCAAGTATTCACCCTTTTGCAAAACTGTATTCTTCTCTTACACGAGTGAGTTCTGACAATAGCACATAGAGCTGTATCAAATACACAGAATGTTCTTGTAACCATCACATCAGTAAAATGGTTATACCAATCAGTATCCATTAGAAGGGATCTGTGTCTGTTTCCAACCATTATCCCTGCATAAAGTGAATTTTCTCATTTAAAAAGGCTGAATTGAGCTCATTATATACACTAAGTATGAAGTCAGTGTCCAAAACTTTGGCTACCTGATGCAAAAAGTGGACTCATTGGAAAAGACGCTGATGCTGGGAAATATTGAGGGCAGGAAGAGAAGGGAGTGACTGAGGATGAGATAGCTGGATGCCATCTCTGACTCAATGGACATGAGTTTGAGCAAATCCAGGAAACAGTGAAGGACAGGGAAGCCTGGCGTGCTACATACAGTCCATGGGGTTACAAAGAGTTGGACATGACAGTGACTAAACAACAACAAAACAAATGAAGTCAGTGTATTTTAATTAGTAATTAAAACTGCCAATAGAATTTTGTGAGTTTCTTCAGATGTAAAATGATCCATAAAGTGGCAACAAGCTCATCCTAAATAAACAATGATGAAAAGGAATCCTATAAGAAGTATTTTGACTCAGTGTCAAAAAATGATTACTACTGAGAAATGAATTGAGAATCACAGTGTGGTCTCTAAATCATTTAGTATGTGACATTTGGTCAGATTGGTCACACTATTTGAATTAAAGCTAGAGACAAATTTAAATCAGCACGATCCCAAAACAAATATGCTGGGTAATGGAGAGCAGGTGGGAGACAATTAGATCTGTGATCATGGTGTGCCTGTTTTTCCCCCCAGAGTATCTTGCTCTGCTGTTAGGTATGCTGCAAACTACTGCAGAATCCCCCTTAAGACCCAGATGTAGAGATGGTGTGTAAACACTTCAAAGGGGGAAGGTTGGAAGGATAATGGGACATAGAAAAACAAAACCAATGATGAAGTTTCTGTCGGCAACATGTGATTTAAAAAAACCCATACAGACCCGTTAGTGTGCTTATTTCTGAGAATGACAATCACTTTGAAGTCTGTCCTTTGAGGCAGACCTCTGCTGGGCTAAGGGGCTTCCCTGACTGCTGACATGATGGATCAAAGGAAGCCCCTTGCACTGCACACAAGGTGCAGGACTGCCATGAAACACCCTAGAAACAGAGCAGCAGAGGGGCTAATGGACATGGAGCCAAAGCATTAGTCGCTCAGTCCTGACTCTTTGCAGTATTATGGACTGCAGCTGCCAGGCTCCTCCATCCATGGAATTCTCCAGGCAAGAATACTGGAGTGGGTTGCCATGCCCTTCTCCAGAGGATCTCCCCTGCCCAGGGATCGAACCTGGGTCTCCCGCATTGCAGGCAGATCCTTTACCGTCTGAGCCACCAGGGAAGCCCCAAAGTACAAAAGCACTTTTTTTTTTTTTGCTCTTAAAGGATAAACTGCTTTGAAAAAGACCTTTGGGACAGCAAATTCAAGGGCGATTATTTGCCACATTGCTATTAGATTTGTTTTTCCCCCAAGGGGAAACAGAATGAACAAATCATTTGTATGTATCTATCAACTATGGGAATCTACTGAAAACATGGTTGACTTGTGAAGCAGATTTTTCTCAGGCACCTGGACTCTCAGGCAGATGAACTCTGTCTCTAAGATGCCATTTCTACTTTGCCAGAATTTTCAAGAGTACCAGGCTCCTTGTGTGCCACTCTGAAGAAGGCCTCCTGCAAACACTTGGACAGCAAGAATCACCATGACAAGTGGACCCTGCCTTTGCTGTTGCCAAGACCAAATTAAACTTTCAGAGAGAATTTCATTCGTAAATGGCTGCAACTGATTCATGATTTTCATTTCTTTGCCAGACACCCAAATGACTTCTGAAAAGCCTTCTGGAGCAAAACTAAATCCTCATGTCTGGATAAATAGCTCAAATCTCATGGGAAATAATAGCCAGTCTTCCATTTCTTCTCCTGCTTGGCATTTTCCCAGGTCCCCCTTATGGCTTCAATGCCTCCACTCTTTAGTTTTCCTCTAGAAGAGTGAAAGTGAAAGTGAAGTCGCTCAGTTGTGTCCGACTCTTTGCGACCCCATGGATGGTAGCCTACCAGGCTCCGCAGTCCATGGGATTTTCCAGGCAAGAATACTGGAGTGGGCTGCCATTTCCCTCTTCAGGGGATCTTCCCAACCCAGGGTTCGAACCTGGGTCTCCTGCATTGCAGACAGACGCTTTACCATCTGAACCACTAGGCAAGCCTAGAAGGGGAGTATCTTCCTCCAAAGATAATGCTTCGTGGATGCACTGCCATCTGTCCTGACTTGGTGCTGCCCTCTGCTGACTTTGTGGTCACTTTCCCTCATGCACTGGGATGGGGCACTTCCTCATGGTGGGCAGTCAGCACCCCACCTCCAGACAACATTCTAGAAGCAAGACAACATTCTAGAAACATCCATAATTGACCCCTGAACCTTCGCCATCTTGACTACAATGACCCAGATCTCCACTCCACTCCAGACATGCACTTTGAGGACATCTTATGACACTTCCAAAATCTTAACCACTCATGGACCACAACAGATTCTGAGCCATGCTTTCATCTTTCTGAGTTTTAATCTCATTTACATATTAAATCCCTAGATTCTACTGCCTTCTCCTGATTGCCAGTTCCCTTGCAGCCTTCACTCTTTCTTTACCAAACTGTACATTGTGGTTGAGAGCACTTACAATCACCTCACTATGTGGCCTCATGCCAATGCACCCTCACCAGCCAACCTCAGCCCTGGCCCAATGCTGCAGTTTACCTTCTCTATCCCTACACCCAGAGAGCCAGGGCTGGGGAGAAGGGCAGGGAGTGTATGGACTGGCTCTGCTGCAGGTTCTCCAGCCTCAGTAGGGTACTATGACGCTTACTATCTACAAATCTGCTCCTCCTACAGTATAGGTAGCTGCTATACTCAGGGCTGCTCATCAAGTCTCTTTCATGTTCATGTACTGACTGGAGAGATGATTAAAGGAGATGTCCAGGAATACTGGTGAGGCTTGAAGTTGCTCTTTACAAAGGAATGGCCACCGTTTGGAGCAAAAAGGGTGGTTACTCCGTGGGCTTCTCAATAACCTATACAGTGGCCTAGGAAGAAAAGTTGAGTTAGATTTCTTCATGGGTAATTTGAAATTTAAGAATGGAAGTAAGTCATCAGCTGGCATGTGAAGAGACTGAAAGAGGAGCAGATTTGTAGATAGTAAGAGTCATAGTAATAATAATAGAGTCTTTCCCTTACATCATCTTTCTCACAAATGTGTATTATTTATTATTTAGACAACAGAATAGATCAACCAGTACAACTCCTCTCTCATATTGGGAATCAGATGAGTGGACCTGGCCAGGGCCGATGCAGGTCTTGTGGATGCTTACACAGTTTGATGTATTCTCTTAAAAAATGCAAAATTAACATGGTTCACAAAGGCAATTACAAACTTAACATGATTCACAAAATTAACATGGTTGCTGCAGGCACAGGAGGGCCTAGAGGAGCTATTTCACGTTCAAGGTCAGGAGGGGTGGCAGTGAGGATATACCCCTCATCCAAGGTAAGGAGCAGTGGCTGCACTTTGCTGGAGCAGCTGTGAACAGATATCCCATATCCAAGGTAAGAGAAACCCAAGTAAGATGGTAGGTGTTGCAAGAGGGCATCAGAGGGCAGACACACAGAAATCATAATCACAGAAAACTAGTCAATCTGGTCACACTAGGACCACAGCCTTGTCTAACTCAATGAAACTAAGCCATGCCCGTGGGGCCACCCAGGATGGGCAAGTCATGGTGGAGAGGTCTGACAGAATGTGGTCCACTGGAGAAGGGAATGGCAAACCACTTCAGTATTCTTGCCGTGAGAACCCCATGAACAGTATGAAAAGGCAAAATGATAGGATACTGAAAGAGGTACTCCCCAGGTCAGTAGGTGCCCAATATGCTACTGGAGATCAATGGAAAAATAACTTTGGAAAGAATGAAGGAATGGAGCCAAAGCAAAAACAATACCCAGTTGTGGATGTGGCTGGTGATAGAAGTAAGGTCCAATGCTGTAAAGAGCAATACTGCATAGGAACCTGGAATGTCAGGTCCATGAATCAAGGCAAATTGGAAGTGGTCAAACAGGAGGTGGCAAGAGTGAACGTTGACATTCTAGGAATCAGTGAACTAAAATGGACTGGAATGGGTGACTTTAACTCAGGTGACCAGTATATCTACTACTATGGGCAGGAATCCCTTAGAAGAAATGGAGTAGCCATGATGGTCAACAAAGGAGTCCGAAATGCAGTACTTGGATGCAGTCTCAAAAATGACAGAATGATCTCTGTTCGTTTACAAGGCAAGCCATTCAATATCACAGTAATCCAAGTCTATGCCCCAACCAGTAATGCTGAAGAAGCTGAAGTTGAACGGTTCTATATTCTGAAAGAGATAGGAATACCAGACCACCTGACCTGCCTCTTGAGAAACCTATATGCAGGTCAGGAAGCAACAGTTAGAACTGGACATGGAACAACAGACTGGTTCCAAATAGGAAAAGGAGTACGTCAAGGCTGTATATTGTCACCCTACTAATTTAACTTATATGCAGAGTACATCATGAGTTACGCTGGGCTGGAAGAAACACAAGCTGGAATCAAGATTGCTGGGAGAAATATCAATGACCTCAGATATGCAGATGACACCACCGTTATGGCAGAAAGTGAAGAGGAACTAAAAAGCCTCTTGATGAAAGTGAAAGAGGAGAGTGAAAAAGTTGGCTTAAAGCTCAACATTCAGAAAACAGATCATGGCATCCGGTCCCATCACTTCATGGGAAATAGATGGGGAAACAGTGAAAACAGTGTCAGACTTTATTTTGGGGGGCTCCAAGATCACTGTAGATGGTGACTACAGCCATGAAATTTAAAGACGCTTACTCCTTGGAAGAAAAGTTATGACCAACATAGATAGCATTTTCAAAAGCAGAGACATTACTTTGCCAACCAAGGTCCGTCTAGTCAAGGCTATGGTTTTTTCAGTGGTCACATATGGATTTGAAAGTTGGACTGTGAAGAAAGCTGAGCTCCAAAGAATTGATGCTTTTGAACTGTGGTGTTGGAGAAGACTCTTGAGAGTCCTCTGGACTGCAAGGAGATCCAACCAGTCCATTCTGAAGGAGATGAACCCTGGGATTTCTTTGAAAGGAATGATGCTAAAGCTGAAACTCCAGTACTTTGGCCACCTCATGTGAAGAGTTGACTCATTGGAAAAGTCTCTGATGATGGGAGGGATTGGGGGCAGGAGGAGGAGGGGACGATAGAGGATGAGATGGCTGGATTGCATCACTGACTCAATGGACGTGAGTTTGAGTGAAGTCCGGGAGTTAGTGATGGACAGGGAGGCCGGGCGTGCTGCGATTCATGGGGTCGCAGAGAGTCGGACACGACTGAGTGACTGAACTGAACAAAGGTAATCCAAGAATGTCTTAAAATCACTCTTCATTTTTATTGAGCTACAGTCAAATCACTCTTCAGTTCAGTTCAGTCGCTTAGTCTTTGTGACCCCATGGACTGCAGCACACCAGGCCTCCCTGTCCATTGCCATCTCCTGGAGTTTACTAACCATCTCGTCCTCTAACCATCATCTAACCATCTCGTCCTCGGTCATCCCCTTCTCCTCCTGCCTTCACTCTTTCCCAACATCAGGGTTTTTTCAAATGAGTTAGCTCTTTGCATCAGGTGGCCAAAGTATTGGAGTTTCAGCTTCAGCATCAGTCCTTCCAATGGATATTCAGGACTGATTTCCTATCTCCTGGAGTTTACTAACCATCTCGTCCTCTAACCATCATCTAACCATCTCGTCCTCGGTCATCCCCTTCTCCTCCTGCCTTCACTCTTTCCCAACATCAGGGTTTTTTCAAATGAGTTAGCTCTTTGCATCAGGTGGCCAAAGTATTGGAGTTTCAGCTTCAGCATCAGTCCTTCCAATGGATATTCAGGACTGATTTCCTTTAGGATTGACTGATCTGATCTCCTTGCAGTCCAAGGGACTCTCAAGAGTCTTCTCCAACACCACATTTCAAAAGCCTCAGTTCTTCGGTGCTCAGCTTTCTTTATAGTGCAACTCTCACATCCATACATGACTGCCGGAAAAACTATAGCTTTGACTAGATGGGCCTTTGTTGGCAAAGTAATGTCTCTGTTTTTCAATATGCTGTCTAAGTTGGTCACAATTTTTCTTCCAAGGGGTAAGCGTCTTTTAATTTCATGCTGCAGTCACCATCTGCAGTGATTTTGGAGCAACCCCCCCCACCCCCCCCAGAAAAAAAAGCCTGTCCCTGTTTCCATCGTTTCCCTATCTATTTCCCATGAAGTGATGGGACCAGATGCTAAGATCTTAGTTTTCTGAATGCTGAGTTTTCAGCCAACTTTTTCACTCTCCTCCTTCACCTTCATCAAGAGGCTCTTTAGTTCTTCTTCCCTTTTTGCCATAAGGGTGGTGTCTTCTGCATATCTGAGGTTATTGATATTTCTCCCAGCAATCTTCATTCCAGCTTGTGCTTCTTCCAGCCCAGAATTTCACATGATGTACTCTGCATATAAGTTAAATAAGCAGGGTGACAATATACAGCCTTGACACACTCCTTTTCCTATTTGGGACCAGTCTGTTGTTCCATGTCCAGTTCTAGCTGTTGCTTCCTGATCTGCATATAGATTTCTCAAGAGGCAGGTTAGGTGGTCTGGTATTCCCATCTCTTTCAGAATTTTCAACAGTTTGTTGTGGTCCACGCAGTCAAAGGCTTTGGCCTAGTCAATGAAGCAGAAATAGATGTTTTTCTGGAACTCTCTTGCTTTTTCAATGATCCAGCGGATGGCAGTTTGATCTCTGGTTCCTCTGCCTTTTCTAAATCCATCTGAACAATGCTCAGAGGGCTCAAACAAACCTTGTGCACGCCAGGACCCAGAGACCCCACAGAGACTGAGACAGAATTCTGTTTGAGTGTCTCCTGTGGAGGTATGGGTCAGCAGTGGACTGCCACATGGGCAGGGGCTCTGGGTGCAGCAAACCTGTGTATGGCATAAGCCCTCTTGGAGGAGGCTGCCATTAACCCCAGCATAGAGCCACCAGAACTTAGGCAGGACTGGGAAACAAATTCTTGGCGGGCACAAACAGAACCTTGTGTGCACCAGGACCCAGAAGAAAGGAGCAGTGACCCCACAAGAGACTGACTCAGATGCAAGTTTATAGTTGGCCCCAGGTAAATAACAGGGAGGGAATACAGCCCCACCCATCAACAGAAAATTGGATTAAAGATTTACTGAACATGGCCCCACCCATCAGAACAGGACCCAGTTTCCGCCTCAGTCAGTCTCTCCCATCAGGAAACTTCCATAAGCCTCATACCCTTTTTCATCAGAGGGCAGACAGACTGAAAACCACAATCACAGGAAACTAACCAATCTGATCACATGGACGAGAGCCTTGTCTAACTCAATGAAACTATGAGCCATGCCCGTGTAGGGCCACCCAAGACAGATGGGTAATGGTGGAGAATTCTGACAAAACATGGTCTGCTGGAGAAGGGAATGGCAGACCACTTCGGTGATCTTGCCTTGAGAATCCCATGAACAGTATGAAAAGGCAAAAAGATAGGACACTGAAAGATCAACTCCCCAGGTCAGTAGGTGCCCAAAGGCAATGGCAACCCACTCCAGTACTCCTGCCTGGAAAATCCCATGGATGGAGGAGCCTGATAGGCTGCAGTCCATGGGGTTGCGAAATCGGACATGACTGAGTGACTTCCCTTTCACTTTTCACTTTCATGCATTGGAGAAGGCAATGGCAACCCACTCCAGTGTTCTTGCCTGGAGAATCCCAGGGACAGGGGAGCTTGGTTGGCTGCCGTCTATGGGGTCACACAGAGTCGGACACGACTGAAGCGACTTAGCAGCAGCAGCATGCTACTGAAGATCAGTGGAAAAATAACTTCACAAAGAATGAAGAGATGGAACCAAAGCAAAAACAACACCCAGTTGTGGATGTGACTGGTGATGGAAGTAAAGACCCATGCTGTAAAGAGCAATATTACATAGGAACCTAGAATGTTAGGTCCAAGAATCAAGGCAAATTGGAAGTGGTCAAACAGAAGATGGCAAGAGTGAACATCGACATTTTAGGAATCAGCAAACTAAAATGGACTGGAATTGGTTAATTTAATTCAGATGACCATTATCTCAGTACTGTGGGCAAGAATCCCTTAGAAGAAATAGATTAGCTATCATAGTCAACAAAAGAGTCTGAAATGCAGTACTTGGATGCAATCTCAAAAATGACAGAATGATCTCTGTTTGTTTCCAAAGCAAATCACTCTTTCGTGGCAACTATTAATTTACTGAAGAATATATAGTTTTGCTACAAAAACAATGGTTTCTTCAGGCTACTTAACTGAGTTAGTGATAGTTTTGCAAAGCGTATTGTCTGGAACCAGGAGCCTTAATCGGGCCACGATATGCCAAGTAGGCACTAGGATTTGCTATGATACAGTGGAAGGCATAAGACATGTCACCTATCGCATGAAAGTACTCACTGCTGGCAGAAGTGCTACAGATTCATGCTTTAAAAACACTAATTCTGATCATATATTAACACATATATATGGAATCTAGAAAGATGGTACTGATGAACCTATATGCAGGGCGGCAATGAAGATGCAGACATAGAGAACGAACTTGTGGACAAGGGTTGGGGGAGAAGGAAGGAGAGGGTGAAATGAAAGGAGAAAGTAACACGGAAGCATATACACTACCACATGTAAAATAAACAGCCAAAGGAAACTTGCTGTATAACTCGGGGAACTCAAACTGGGGCTCTGTAACAACCTAGAGGGGTAGGAAAGGGTCGGGGTGGGAGGGAGATACAAGAAGGAGGAGACATATGTACACCTATGGCTAATTCATGTTGATATATGGCAGAAATCAAAACAATATTGTAAAGCAATTATCCTTCAATTTAAAATAAATAACTTAAAAAAACACAAATTCTGAAAACACAGAAATTTCACTTTACATTCTGCTGTTGCTAACTCGTTTCAGTCATGTCCGACTCTGTGTGACCCCATAGACAGCAGCCCACCAGGCTCCCCCGTCCCTGGGAGTCTCCAGGCAAGAACACTGGAGTGGGTTGCCATTTCCTTCTCCAATACATGAAAGTGAAAAGTGAAAATGAAGTTGCTCAGTCGTGTCTGACTCTTAGCGACCCCACAGACTGCAGCCCACCAGGCTCCTCCATCCATGGGATTTTCCAGACAAGAGTACTGGAGTGGGGTGCCATTGCCTTCTCTGTTACTTTACATGATTTCCATAAAAAATATATGTCAAGCACATTTTTAACAGCAGAGGATGCTTGTCTTGACT
The DNA here is from genome assembly GCA_006410635.1 of Cephalophus harveyi. NCBI lineage: Eukaryota > Metazoa > Chordata > Mammalia > Artiodactyla > Bovidae > Cephalophus > Cephalophus harveyi. The sequence continues at coordinate 1,284 of SJYT01013202.1, read as the reverse complement.
GCTGCTGCTAAGTCACTTCAGTCATGTCTGACTCTGTGCGACCCCATAGACGGCAGCCCACCAGGCTCCCCCGTCCCTGGGACTCTCCAGGCAAGAACACAGGAGTGGGTTGCCATTTCCTTCTCCAATGCATGAAAGTGAAAAGTGAAAGTGAAGTCGCTCAGTTGTGTCCAACCTTTAGCAAGCCCATGGACTGCTGCCTTCCAGGCTCCTCCGTCCATGGGATTTTCCAGGCAAGAGTACTGGAGTGGGGTGCCATTGCCTTCTCTGACTTGACTAGATGGTAAAGAAAAATCAAATCTTATGCTTACAACTATGCATGTCTGATGGCACGAAGACTATTCTACAGAGCAGATTCTGGCTTCATACATCTTATACCCCTTGAATCCTACTTCCAGTCCTGGGCATTATAGGATGAATTTGTATCACTTTACTTCCCCTGTCACAGAGTCACTATGTTGGCAGAATGGGTAGAAAAAGACAGCTAACAAGTGTAGATCAGGTAACTCAAGTCATATAAATATAATCCCACTTATAATCCCACCAAACTAAACATAACCCAACTTCTTCCTTCCTTCAGATGGATCCTTCAAGTACCATGGCCCTTCCAAAGACAAGGAGGTAGGAATGACAGAAGGAATGTTTAAGTGGATTGAAGCATTGGTCTCAAAAGATTACAGTTAAAAATCTTACTTTTCCAATACAGATGAGCATGGAATGCATCAGAAATAGGCTGTCCTTCACTATGGAAAACAGCATGGAGGTTTCTCAGAAAACTAAAAATAGAACTACCATCAGTTCAGTTCAGTTGCTCAGTCCTGTCCGGCTCTTTGCGACCCCATGAATTGCAGCACACCAGGCCTCCCTGTACATCACCAACTCCTGGAGTTCAACCAAACTCATGTCCATTGAGTCAGTGATGCCATCCAGCCATCTCATCCTCGGTCGTCCCCTTCTCCTCCTGCCCCTAATCCCTCCCAGAATCAAAGTCATTTCCAATGAGTCAACTTTTCGCATGAGGTGGCCAAAGTATTGGAGTTTCAGCTTTAGCATCAGTCCTTCCAAAGAAATCCCAGGGCTGATCTCCTTCAGAATGGACTGGTTGGATTTCCTTGCAGTCCAAGGGACTCTCAAGAGTCTTCTCCAACACCACAGTTCAAAAGCATCAATTCTTTGGCACTCAGCTTTCTTCACAGTCCAACTTTCACATCCATATATGACCACAGGAAAAACCATAGCCTTGACTAAACGGACCTTAGTTGGCAAAGTAATGTCTCTGCTTTT